>SNQJ01S0054091.1:18853-38840 GCA_010110895.2 Picea sitchensis
GCTGTCACAATTAAAGCATAAACCTTTTGCTTTTCTTTCCTCCAATTGTCGAGGTGTCAACCTTGTAGGTTGAGGTGTTTTAGGAGAAGGAGCATTGTTCTCTCTATAGATGTCAGGATAGGTCCTTCTAGTAGCCATAGCCACATTTTTACTTTCAACATTTCTTGCCACCTTAAATGCATTCTCCAATGATTTGGGTTCCTAAAGGTGAACCTCATGTTGAATGTTATCCTTTAAAGTTCCTATGAATACAACAATCAAGTGCTCATCTGGAATATCATTTACCTTTATATTCAATCTTTGGAAGTTCTCAATGTGCTCGGTAACAGAACCCTTTTGCTTGAGATTTATCAATGGGCTAAAGAAGGTATTGCTCCTTGTATCTTCATAGTGTGCTATCATTTCTTCCGTGAAAATTGTCCAAGTGACGAGTGATTTGAGAGAAAAAAGCCATCGATACCAAAAAAATTGATTAGGTTCTAAATATAAAGAAGCAGTTCATACCTTTTGTGTATGTGGCACATTATGGAGATCAAAGAATTGCTCCATCTGAAGTATCCATGTGATTGGGTCCTTGCCATCAAACTTCCTGATATCAATCTTAGGAACATGGTTGGTATTCAAACCAAAGTTGGAGTTTATCCATTCTTGATTCACCTTCCTTGTGTCCTCATCATGAATTTCATGGGATGCATTTTCACTTTTGGGTGTCTTCTCTGTTACGAAGTTTTTCAATACTTCCATGATCTTAGCTTCCATTGAATCCATCTTAGTATCCAACTTAGCTTCCATTGAATCCATCTTCTTTTGTAGTTCATTTTTGTCCCTACGCATTTCTTCACCTTCATCAAGAGTCCAATTAGGATTTTCTGGAGGCTTATTTGGTGTAGAAGGTCCCTTTTTTGGTGGCATGTTGGCCAAGTATCACTTTTTAATCTTGATTTTGAGGTGGTTCTTCTAGATAATATTTATTTTGTTCTATCTCCCAAGTTTTATCCCTTCTAGGTATAAAAATTTCTTTTAGGTAGTTCTTTGATATTTCTTCTCTGTAATGCCACAGGTCTGATCAAAATTGGACATGCCAAGTGGAATTTACGGTAACTTCCTCACAACTTGCCAATTTTTGGCCTTTCCAGGAGATCTCACTTGTATATCATGCCCCACACAAAATAATTGATATCAAATTATGAAACTTGCACCCAAAATACTACAGACTGTCCATGATCCAATGAAACCAGTCCCACTCAATTTAAATACTCTAGCAAGAAGTTATAATTGTTTTACCTGGAACACCTTCTTGAGACTAGTCAATAGGACTAGTCAGATACCCTATCTTAAAAAAGGTGTATCTACAAATTTAAGATGACCCAGAAACTAAACTTTTTACCCCAGATACCTTACTAATTTCTGTAAATTTCTTCCAGAGTTCAGGGTTTGAAATGTTACAGAAATTTGTTTATAGCGGAAAATCTGCAATGACTCATTTCAGGATGATTCCAGAACTCTATCTTGTATAGGTTGTATCTCCGAAAGTATAGGGCCTCAGGAGTTGAATTTTGAACCCAACGTACCTTGATCCATCTACTAAATATCCTCCAAGCCATTCCTTTTGAAACATTTTAGAAACAACATTATAGTGAAAATTCCACGGTGTCTCAGATGTAGCAACGAAACCCGAACACCTTGAGCTCTGATACCATATGTTAAGAACCAACCATCAATATAGCATAGGAAAACCTCAGGAAAAGTACTCAACGCCTTGAAAAAGAAACAATTTCAGATAATAAGCCTCTTCGAGGGGGAAACCTCCTTTTACCCCACTTAATTGTTCAAGTACAAGATGATTCAAAATGAAAATGTCTCCTTGGTATATATAGGAGACTAGGAAGTATAATTACAACTAATGGCCTAAATCCGACATAAATAAAATAACATTACTAATATAATATGCCCCAATTAAGGGGTAATGAGCCAATATTAGGGCTTAACAGAATTCAACAATGTATGTATTCCTAAGAAGTCAAGTGTGGGGTTTTGTAGTATATGTGATACTCTTAAATCAAGAAGAGATAAATTTGAAGGGGTAGAAAGAGGTATGTATTTACTATTTTTTTTTTTTTTTAAATGAGTAGTTATCAACTATGAAAACATACGATTAATATTTACATTTTACGTCATGTGCATATTCCATAATCAAAGCACTTCAAGAACATTAGAATCATTAATCAAGTGAAAGAAAAAAGTTGTACAAACATCAGAAGAAGTGCTATGATGCTCCAAACAAATATTTAGGTATGATAATTGATGGAATGGACCAGAAGAAAACACTTCTACCAGATTTTGTCTGTACACCCAAAAATTTATAGGAAGAGAATTTCATTCAGTTTTACTTGGTTGGTTGTATGGTTTTCATTGGAAAAATGTGTCCAAGAGTTTACTTAACAACTCCAAATATTCATAATGGTGAAAATATGACCATCACCATAATTCATCATGTGCTCACTCACTGGTCTGGAATTCTTCCTCAAGTTCTCTATCTAAAGTTGGACAACAATAGTCATGAAAATAAAAATCAAATTGTGTTTGGATATCTAAGCATGCTTGTTGAAATGGGAATCTTTCAAAAGGTGAAATTTGGTTTCCTTCTTGTTGGACACACTCATGATCATATTGATCAAATGTTCAATCATTTTTCAGTATCGTTGAAGAGAAAAAATGTTGGAATTCTACCATCATTGATTGACTGTATCAAGAAAGCATACATTCCAGAGCCTGTTTTTATATTAGAAGAAATTGTTGACATGCGAAGATTTATTTAGGGATCACATTGTGAATAACAATGTATTGAGCAGCTTAATGACATTAGCTTCCAACATCAATTTTGTTTAAAAAAAATTGATGGGAAAACACATATATGGGGAAAGAAGTATTCAAATACTACAGAATGGGGGCCTTCATCAGGTTTATCATTTTTTGAATTTCATTCCAGATCGTCCAATTTTTGCATCAAAGTTATTATTTTTACAATTAGTTTTTGAAATCCATAATGCAAGAAGGTGCAATAGAGATGTAGAGTATTCTGAATGCCTGGAAGAAATTAAAAAGTCCATTAAGGATACATATAAGTACTTTGATGTTGTTGATTATGTTTGCTGGGAGTCCTTTTTAATAGTCAAAGTGAACTAATTTCAAGATCAACAAATGAAAATACAATGTTGACTCCATTTCATTGTCCAAAAAATACGCCAAACAAATTTGAAGAAACAAACATTGTTGAAGTTCAAGAATCTCAAGGTGCTATTGAGTTTACCCAAGCAGAGGAAAGAGAAATGTATATTGGTTCGCAACGATCGTGTGCACAACCTGAAGCCATGGAAGACCTTTACAGGGGTTCACTACAAGATATTAAGGAGGGTAGCATGATTGCATTTTTAGCGACTAGAGATCCACATGGTTATCCATTCTGGATAGGAAAGGTTATAAAGATTGAGAAAGAAAATAATGATGTTATTGCAATTGAAGTGCATTGGTATGAAACAACTACAGACCCATTCAATGTTGTGTACAAGCTAGATATGGTGGTTGAGAAACATGTCAATAGAAAGAGAAAAAGAAAGGGTCAAAATACAACTCGTCGTCGCACTAAACTCTTAAAATTAGATGATGTTGACATACTTGTTTATGACTTCAATTTGACAAAGAGGAACTCTTCGCTCCAAGACAACAGATATTATCAAGAGGTTCCTACCGCAAAGAAATAAATGGAAGATGGGAGTATGTTGAACCTAGTAGTAGATATAAAAGGCATTTAACATCTAAAATGTTGGGCATGCATGTAGACTCATTTGGTGCATTCATCAACAAGAGAGAAGAGTATGGATCATCTACATCTTCATCAAAACATTCATCTAAAGACAATGTAGACTATGATCACATTTAAGAAACCATGATTCAATCTAAATAAGTGTATGGAACATTTTACGAATTTTTGATCCATATGATGTTTGTATGGTAACTAAAAAAGAGCATTGAACTTACATATGATCTTACATGAAGTTATGAATCTTTTATTATGTTTTATGAATGATATGTTTTTTTATCATGGATATTATAATAAAATTTATTATCTCATATGTTTTGAATATGGTCAATATAACAACACTTTTAAGAAAATGTTTATGTTTCATTCAATGTAACTTGTATTTACCTTTTTATTATTAAAAATAAAAAATTATTAAAAAGTGACGTTGAATTTTTAAAGTGTATTGTGATATTTTCATGGAATTATGTATTACCTTGTGCTTTGCGTGATAATAACATTTAAAATGTAAGCATTTAATGTTTGATTTTATGATTTTGTTTACAATAATGATGAGTTATTTTACCACATTATAAAAATGTGTCATTTTCATACCCCAATTCTAGAATGGGTGCTACCGGTAGCAGTACTTTTCAATTTGATGTTTGATTTTGAGGTTTTGTTTTTAATGGTACCAAGTGATAAAAATATGATTTCAAATGATCTCAAAATTTAATGTTTTAAAAATAAAATAAAAATAAAAAACATCTTATTTGGTTTTAGGTGTTGATTTTAGCGTTATTTTGAGATACTGTCTAAATTTTGAAGGCCATGTTTGAAAACAATTGTAATTTTGACCCCGTTTTAGAAAATAGTGCTATTGGTAGAACCAATTTTTGATATGGGGGTTGATTTTGATGGTTTTTGTGCAAAAATATGGGTTTTTTGGGCCATAGTTCTCGTTTTGAGGTCACAGTTCTCATTAAGTTGGTAACTATGTTGAGGATATTCATGTATCTCAAAGGTACAAAAGAGTTTGGATTATGGTATCCAAAAGGGAATGATCTATCTCTTGTTTCCTATATAGGTTCATATTCGACAGGTTGCACTGATGATAGAACAAGTACAAGTGGAGAAGCCTTCTACTTGGGTGAGTGTCTGGTATCATGGTCGAGCAAGAAACAATCATCAATATTTTTGTTTACAGTGGAAGAAGAGTATATTGCAGTAGAAACAACATGTTTTACTCAGGTTATATGGATGAAACAAACTTTGAAGAATATACAGGTTGAGTATGATGAGCCCATTTCAATATTTTGTGATAACACCAGTGCCATCAATATCTTAAAGAATCCAATATCAAAGAATCCAGTGATGCACTCCAAGAAAAAACATATTTCCATCAAATTTCACTTTCTATGGGAACAGGTTGCAGAGAATAACATAAAGGTCAAGTATATTGGGACAAAAGAGAAAATTGAAGATATCTTCACTAAACCTCTTCCAAGGGATACCTTTGAGTATCTTCGATAAAAACTTGAAGTAGTTTCTATCCCACAGTGAATTTTTGAATTATTTTCATATATGTCATGGATTTACACGAGGAAACACTATAAAGAGGAAAAAGAAAACATAAATATTTGAATCTTGAAGATAGGAGGAGAAGCCCAAAGGATAGTGCAGACAGGGGGAGCATCCCCAAAGGGAAATTACCCTTTGTCATTGATGTCAAAGTGGGAGAGAGAGTAATAAGAGGCATGGAAATGGAAAAAAATAATAGAGGCATGGTCACAAGAGGAGAAATGGTCGCAGGGGGAGCATGAGCATAAGTGTTACCATGCCATCATCATTGCATTAGAGTGTTTCCATCAATGCTAAAGGGGGGTATTGTTCAAATTTTGAGCTAGTTTTCATTGATGTCACCCCTTGAAGCAAGTCTCGTAACAAATTCTAGTAGCCCTAACATTATGGAAATTGAACCCATAGTTGATGAAGGAATAAATAAATGAATGTTGGTTACTAATTACTGGTTCTACTATATGATCTGAGTTATTCACCCACGATTCATGTCTTTCGGGTTTCCAACAAAAGCCTCTAAAACTATCGGCCCTCCTGGTAAACCATAAGGAAATGTAGCAACATGTAGAATGCGTCGCGCAGTCTCACCCAAAATAAATTTAGTGGGTGGTTGTAAGACTCATGTGCTTACAGCCTAGGATTGAGTGCAAGATATGGGATATGTATTCTTGGAACATTTATTGTAACTTGTGATTGCAATCTACTGTTATTCATGACTTATTACCTCAATCTCGCAATAGTAATTAAGAAAGAAATGTAACAACTCATTAATTCATTAACCATAACAAATAACTATTGAAAAGATGATAAAGATATGCATGCACTCATTCCATTACTCAGATGTTACCGTGGTCCACCCCCTCTCAGGGCTACATCCACAAATATTTGTCTTTGCGATCTTTTATTATGGTAGTTATGAATATCCGGCACCACGTGCTTACAATTCTCCTCTGATGGGTAAGATCTATATGAGGTGAACTAAATCACACAAGGCTCCTCAGCCTATGAACTAATCCTCAGATCTTCCTTCTCTCCTCTCCTCTATATCAACAACTTACAAAATGGTTCATAACCATATTACATATCGCATCAATTCGTACATATCTATGATGGAACAATAAAAAATTGAATTAACAAGAAGGAACCCTCTATGATACCTACGTATCTATATTTATGTATTTCGAGCTCCTTAGGTGTTTACAATATATTACCAAAACCCTAACCCTATCGACGTTAGGTCTTTCTCCCATCCACATGTGTTGTTCTTCCTTCCAATTGTCGCTTTCGTTGTGCACGCCTTCTTGCATGTGCATGTGTTGTGTTCTCCTCCAGATGTTACTTCAGTTTTTGCATGCCTTCTTTCCCCACAATCATTCTTCTTTCCACTTTGGCCTACTGCCAACATGCCCCCAACACTAACATGTGTCTTTTCCCGAGCCACATAATCCTTTTGAGATTCCTCGATTTCATTGGTCATCATTTGGAACTTTTCCTTGAGCTTTGTTGTTTTTGTCAATGCCTGCACGGTCTTATCCTTGATTGTGTCCACTACCTAGACTGCCACTTCGTCGCTCAACAATCCTGCGCATTCTACTTGGTTATGTTCTATTTGTGTCTTAGCTTTCTCTACATGTCTCAGTACTTCTGCTACCTATTCCTGTAATGGCTCCATTTGAGCCTAACTCTCCTATTTCTGGGTTTGCGCAGAGATTATCTCTACCTACAATTTCTTAACCTCCTGCATCCCTTTGATACGTTATGGGATTGGTATTGTCATTTTCTTCTGCTTGAGCTCTTGGATCGTTGCATTGATCCTTTCCTCTTCCTTCTCCCATCGTTGGACCTGTGGATCTTCCTCCAACCTTGTCCAAAGCTGCGTTACTTTATCGAACAACTCAACTGTTGTGATAATCTGCTTCTCTATCTCTTGCAGCCGCGTTGTTTCTTCCTACTTCCTTTTCTCCTTCATTGCTGGTGGAGTGGTGGGAATGATTTGTTCTCGGAGATTATCGTCTACTTCTGGTATTGCTCGATGGCCTGCGCAATCTGATCAATCTTTTCTGCAAATGTAAGTTCATTCCCTTGCATGATGTTTGGAAGTTTCTCAAAAATTCCTCCTACTCTTCATTCCAGTTCGTTCCTCCGTTATTTTTCCTCCTGAGTTTCAAACTTGGCCTAGTCACAAATTTTTTCCAACGCCTCATGCTTCTTTGTTGCTTGTTCTAATTCAACTAATTTTCTATGTGCATGAGACTATACCTCATGGTCGACGCTAACCTGCAACTTGTGTAGTGCCCTTGATGGAATCTGCGTCAAGAACAATTGGATGTGGTTTAAATCCTTCAAGGGTGTCTACCCCACGATTTTGTCCATACGCAACATGTTAGGTGTGATGTAGATCGTTGCGTTTGCGTGTGGTAATGAGTGGACTAGATCTCATTATTATACCTCCACTCTTTCGTCGGTCTATGGTGTTGATGGCTCTATGTTCCTATTGTTGACTGCTATTTGTACTTCCCTGAATTTCTTAAGGAACTATCACATTTTTTCCAGCTCTTTTTACAGTTTGTCCCTGTGATGTGTTGCATGGTCGAACTCCTCGACTAGACAATCTTGTACCATTCTAGCGATCATGTCCCCATCATCCTTCGTAATTGTGTATCTTGGCAGTTCTAGTTGTTCCTTTGACTTCTTTCATGCACCTCTTGCCTACGTGGTTGGTCTCTTGTAATGACCCTTTTCTTATTACTATGAATAATTTCATAAATAATCCTAAACATTGGCTAAATTATAATTAATTATTATATAACCTTAATTGATTATAAGCTATTAATTAATTATTTTGATTATACTTAGCTGAAGTATGATTAACTCCTTGATTAAGGGTTAATGAAGGAGTAATTATTAAATGAGACATTAAATGATTAAGTATTAGACTAATGGTTAGTGATTAATTGATTGTTAAATGTAGTAATTGATTAATTATGTAATAAACCAATGGGGGAAAATAAATAAAAATATAAATAAGGTTAAATGGGGTTACGTATCCCATGAGGGATAACGTAACCCATACGTTAAAGGGAATATTTAATAGAGGATAAGACCATTAATAAAGAACTAAATGAACAGATAAGACTTTAATGAATGGATAAGGTGTTTGGTGGGGAGTGAAGGTTCGAGGGTGGTGAAGGAGGCATAAGGGAAGGAGGAGGATTCACTTTGGGGGGATTCATTCATGCAGTCTATGAGAGGAGATTTTTTGGAGCTTTGAGACAGAGTTAGAACAGTGGGATTTACAGTGCACACCGGGGCTGTGGGGTTTTGGGCTCGGAGGGCTAGGACGTCCATAGATGTCCTAGGGCCAGGCGTACTGGTCGGTAGGGTGGCTGGTTTTGGGGTGTCTTAAGGAGCAAGCTGTTGCGGATTGATTCAAGCGAAGGGAGACAGCATCAGAACGAGGTATTCCACTTGTTATGCAATTTTTTATGTAAATCTAGCTTGTTATGCAAATGGTTATGTAAATTGTTAATTTATTTATTAAAAAAATGGGAGCGAATATGCTAGATTAAATAAAAATTTAGTAAATTTCAAATTTACAGTTCTATTTTATTTTACTGGTAGTTTAATGAAATCCTGGTTCCTACATCTCTTATTTCCCCCTGGTTCGTGTGTGTTGGGATTTGAGGCGGTCTCCTATGCTCCCTCAGTGAGTTTCTATTGTTCCTTGGTCGGATGTGTATTCTCCTCTTTCCCCTTCTGGGTTCCTATCTTCTTTGGTGTTTTGTCTATCTGTGTCAGCTAGCCTTGGCCCATTCTTGGTCGCTTAGGCACTTGGATTTTTGGAGGCTGCGTTTCCCCCTGCTCTGCATGTTCTTCTGTCGTTCTTTTAGGTACTTCCTCAGTGATGGATGTAATATTCCATTTGTCGGGCCATTCACTAATGAAGATATCGATATAATCCTATGTAATGCAGTAATGCATCTATAGCCATTGTGTAGCCAGATCCTGTCTTGCCTGTATCCACATTTATTGTCATGTGGCCTGGAAATTAGCGATGTTCGCATACCACACGATAGCCTCGAGTGTTATTCTCCATGATCGGTTGATGGATTCTTGTATGTTTCATAGGTATTCTTCAAATATGATCCCATTATCCCTCTTATGTCTGGTGTTCATCCCTTATTTCAGTAATAGATATCTTGCTCTCGTTGGCTCTGGTCTGGTATAAAAAACTACATAGCCTGGTTCTCACCATCCCATGAAGGCTATTAAAGTAATCAAGCATGAGTAGTGGAACTTTGTGCCTAGGTCTTGTGGATCCTTACAGTCCTATAGGAATAAGTTCAGTAAGTATGGTGCCCATCTCATTGAGGTGCCTTGTGCGCACTGGGCTACAACTGCAATGACTCCAGCTGGTACTTCGTCCCTGCGGCATTTTCTTAGCAACTTGCAAGCTAATATTTTTGCACCTAATTGTGTGGCTTCATTGTTGATCTATTTGATGATGATGCCTCTCTTCCCCCTCTCGGTGCCATAATTTTTCTTCATTTCTTCCGCCAACTCTTTCTCCTTGGATTTGTCATCTAGAACCAACACGGGATCCATACCCTAAATTGGTACCAACAGTTATGGGGATGGGTTTTTCTAACCATATGTCCCCTCCATGTGTGACTACTAACAGCTTCTTGAAGCATGCTATTGCATTCTGGCCTCTACCAAAATGTGGTAGGTTCAACAGAACTAAGATTCTTGTTTTCTCCAGCCCAGTTTCCCACTGGTATGGCTGGTTGATCGGTTCTCTAAGCTGATTTGTGACTATGGTCTATATAAAGACCCTCTGTGCAAGTTCTAGGAACTTGGCTTCATCTGCTACATCATGGTCTGATTATTTGAGCTTCCTGACGTGACCCAATAGCTCTGGTCCTACATGTACCCCAGTTGGTATGTGTGGTAGAACAATTTCTACTACAGGTTTCTTGCGGGGTGAACTTGGTATCTGTATCTTGTCCTTCAACTACGGTGGCTGGCTCAAAGTTCCAATGACTTCCTGTTAGCCCTCTGTATTCCATTCCGGCTAAGCCAAGACATCGTATGTGGTCTCCCCTGTTGGGTTTTATGAGATGTTCGTTTGAGACTCATCTAGCTCCATTGTTGTTGTCATATTTGGTGTTGTTCCATTAGCTTTTGGAGATGCTTCTATATTTTGTGGTTTCACCTCCTTCCGGGTTTCTTCTTCCTGGTTTTTCGGTCCCTGCGCCTCTGCAGCTGTGTCTACAATGGTGACCTCTACTGTTAGCTATTGGATTTCTTCTAGTATCGATGTGGGTTGTACTGGTATCTTTTCTGGGGATGGGATTTCATTGATATTGACGACCTCTAACAACTAATGTTCACCTTCTTTAGCCTGTCCTCGTGACCTATTTTGAACTTTGGTTTGTCTGGGGGTCTGGATCACTTTTTCTTGCTTGGGTGGTGCTATCATGGTGAGTATCAAATGGCTACTAGACTCGAACGGTTTATGTGGTCTCCGTGAACTCTCTCTGTATTCTTTCACCTCTGTCGCTCTCTGTCTTCTCTGTATTTGTGAATAAACTATGGGCTCCCATGTCCGTGTATTGTATGGATTTGTTATGAAGCTTGTCAAGTATGCTTCCTTGGTTATGGGTTAAATTCACCTTTATTGCGGATTCAATGCATCCTCGACAGTTTCATACTGACCATTACTCTGATTTTCCCATGTTCTGTTGGTGCGATTAATGTGCCATCCCATCGATCCTTTCCTCTCTTTAATTCTTCCTGGTGTCAACCTGTCATGCTGCTTTTTCCACCTTTATTTTTCCTACTTGTTTCCCTTTCTATGTAACCATTGTTCTTTCCTTTGCCAAATTCATGTTTCTAACTTCATGTGGCCTTTATATCTTTGGTGTATTGCACCCTTTTTAGTTTTGTTTCCTTTTTTTTTTGTACGGTGGGTGGTCGACTGTCCTTGTACAACTTCATTCGGCTCTTGTTGATCATTCCTCTGATTTTTGCACTTGCTAAATCTCTTAGTTGTACAATGCCTCCATCTGTGATAGATATTACTTCGTATGGTCCTAACCAATACATTCTAAGATTTCTTGGGTGCTGTAATGATTTTCTATCATACATCAATACTAGATCTCCTTCCTTGAATATTTTCTTCTTGATCTGTTTATCATGCCAAGCTTTGTCTCTTTCTTTCTGCACTTGTTGATGGAATCCTGCCAAGATTCGGTCTTCCTACATGGTTAATAATTGATTTAGTCTCTCTTGTATTGTGCCTCGTTATGTCATTTGTGTGATAGTTTCTATGCGTAAGATGGGTTCTAAAAATTCTAATGGTATTGTTGCTTCTTGGCCATAAACTAGTTTAAATGGTGTGTACCCTGTCAATTTTTTGCATGTAGTCCTGTACGCCCATAATATTGCTGGTACTTTGAGGTCGTAGTCATATTTATTGACGTTAGAAATATTTTTCAGTGCATTCTCCAGAATCTTGTTGAAGGCTTCCACTATGCCATTTTCCTGTGGATGATACAGTGTGCTCTTCTGATGATGGACTTTGAATTCTTCAGTCATCGCATGGATGGTGTTTTTTATGAAATGTGTGCCTTCGTCACTCATCAAAACTCTTGGGCACCTAAATCAAGTGATTACTTATTCAAACAAAAAGTGATTTGTTGTTTTTGCATTGCAATCTTTTACAGGTGTGGCTTCCGCCCATCTTATTAAATATTTTGTCGTAGTGATAATGTGCCTAGGCCATGTTCTTTTTGTCAGTGGGTTTATTGGTACCACAAAGTTTATTGCCACTTGTCAAATGCATGTAATGTTACTTGTGGTCATAATGGCATCTCATCCCTTCTGTTGGTTTTGCCTACCCTTTGACAAACATCACATCTTTGACAGTACTCCTTCGAGTCTCTGTGAATCATTGGCCACCATAGTCCTGTGCGCAATACCTTCTGCACGGTAGATTTACCCACATAATTCCATCCTAATATTTCCTCATGGTCTTCTGCTAAGACTCTTGGTCTTTCATGCTCTAACGTGTATCTTCAAAAGATGTTATTTATGCCCATTTTATATAACTGTCCGACAATCAGTTGATAGTCAACAACGCAGACTACAAGGTTTTTCTTCTGCACAGTGCTATAGCCCTGCGACGCAGTACCTGTACTCAAGTACTGAATGATATCTGTGAAGTATTCATCAACAATATGTACTGAGAATAACTGTGCATTTGGAAAGTTGTCTTCTAAATTCATAGGTTCCTTTCCATTTGTGACCCTCGATAGGTGGTCAGGTACTACATTCAATTTCCCTGGTTTAACTATTACTTCAAAGTCAAATTCTTGGAATAGTAGTAACAATCGACAAATTATCCCCCCCAACACTGGATTTTTGATGAGATATTTCAGGGCTGAGTGATCTGTGAACATTTTAAAGTACTTTCCTAATAAGTAATGTCTGAATTTCTGTAGTGCATAGACCACGACTAGCCCTTCTCTTTTTGTTGTGTTATAGTTATGTTCTAAGTCTGATAACTTTTTGCTTGCAAATGCTATTGGGTGATCCAAGACTCATGTTCCTGGTTGCGCCAAGATAGATCTGAGTGCTATCATTGATGCATATACATGCACGTAGAATGTCTTGTCCCTGTCTAGAAATACTAATATCAATGTGGTAACCTTTTTTTCCTTCAAGGTATCCAGACCTTGTTGACACTCATCATTCCACTGAAACTTAATATCCTTCCTTAACATCTTTTCCATTGGTGTTGTGATCTATGCATATCCTTTAATAAATTTCTTGTAATATCCTGTGTGTCCTAACGTTGCTCTTAGCTGGCGGACTTGTTTTGGTGCTGGAAAGTTAACAATGACTGCGATCTTTTTTGGATCTACCAATAAACCTTGTTTGCATACTATGTGGCCCAATAGTATCTCAAACAATGTTCCAAATATGCATTTCTTAATATTCATTGATATCTGGCACAATACATGCATCTTTCTAACATCATCCGTAAAACTTCCACATGGTTTTTCAATCGGTTACAGACTATCCAATCATCCAGGTATACTTCAAGAAATTGGTGGATGAATTCTTTAAACGCAACAATGACTACTCTGGAGAATATTGTGGTGCATTCTTCAATCCAAATGGAATGATTGTGTACTAATAAGATCCCCATTCTATCGCAAATGTGGTCTTGTGTCTGTCCTCCTGTGATATCTTAATATGGTGGTAGCCCGAGAATCCATCAATGAATGAGTAAGATTCATGTCCTCCCACATTATCTAACACTTCATCTGTGAACAATGTAGGGAATGGTTCATGTAATCATGCATCGTTCAAATTCCTCAAGTAAATACATATCCCGATCCCTCTTCCTTATTTCTTGTCGTGTACTACCATCAGGCTTATCCATTGTGACTCCTCAACTGGTTCTATGATGCCGACTTCGATCATCTTGTCAATCTCCTCTTTAACTTTTTGTTTATATATGGGGTTCAGTCTGTAGGGTCGTTGTCTAATAGGTCTTGCTTCAGGTCTAAGTGGTATCTTCATTTCTCCCAGTTCTCCGGCTATACCCTTCATCTCTGTGAATGTTGTGGGAAAAAGTTCAATGTATTTGTGTAATAACTCTATGATACTTTCTATTGTTTGCTCATCCCAGTAATCTCCAATGTTGGCCATTTTGGGTTTCTCTAATGTCTCGATGTTAACTTTCTTTACCTTGATTGGTGCGGAAATGACTTCTTATTCGATGGTTGGGTCCTCCACATTTCTTTTGCCTTCTACTTCTTCGATCTAAATATCTTGTGGCTCGTCTTCTTCTGGTGCTTCCTCCTGTACATGGTAACATGAAAACAATTCCTTGACTATCTGTTTATTATGTTGTTTCTCTTCTATGATAAATTTTATTTTTGGTTCTTTTAAGAATATTAGTCCTCTGATCCATTTAAGGGTTGCATCTATGTTGGGGTTCTCATGCTCAAATGAGAAAGTGACTGTGAAATTTTTCCACAATGTCGTCCATGTCGTAGTTCCTTTACGCAATTCCTGGTCTGTATACCAATTCGCTGGTATTCCCTCTAGAGTATGTATGAAGTGATGAGGCCATTCCCCTAGTGGTGTCATTTTCCACAATGTTCTACATGCCTCCAAGTGTTCCACTGGTGATCTGTGTCCTTCATTTTTCTGTTGTTTGTTGTTTTTATGTTCTGCACCGAACCTTATGTGCAGTAACCACTTACATTGGTACGAGTCTGTGATTGTCTCTTTGTCTGCACTCCACCATCTTATTGGTGTGGCCTTTAGTGCTAAGTCAAGTGCAAATAGTCTCTGGTTTTCTAAAACTACGTTTTCGTATGGTGTCAAGAATGTTTCCAAATCATTTATTCTGTGGAAGTTGGATGGTTCTTTGATTTATGTGCCTATCCATCTTACTGCACGATCTATTCTTTTACATATTCGCATGGATACTTCGTGTAGCCTGTGCTGCTAGTTCTATAAACTGATGTATGAGTTTGTTGCGCATGAGGTAATGCTCCACCAACTAAGTACCACGTCTGCAATCCGGTTTACGTAATCCTCATCATGTGCACTTGTTCAGTACAACTCGTCGATTTCCTCTAAATCTAGATAGGTAGGTTCTACAAACCTCTCCCCTTTTGATGGGTCTAATGGTGTGATGAACCTATAGTCCCTGGACTCAAATGCCATTTTCCTGGTCTTCACATTGATTATGGCCTGGTTTTCAAACGCCCAATCAAAACCAAGCAATTTCGGGTAAGGTGTTGTGTCATCCACTATTTCAATGACTTCAAAATCTTCTTTAGTGCACACTCCATCAAGAGCTACTATTACTCCTTTCAGTCTACCTATTCGTAGGACTCTATGCTAGTTTTCTAGTTTCAATTGAATAGGTGAGTACCCCAATGTGGGCTCTCCCATGCATTTCCATGTCTTCTTTGGTAGTAAATTCACTTCGAATCCTAGATCCAGTATAATCCCTTCCATATTGAAATCCCCAAGATTAGCATTTAGTCTAAATTCCCTACTTGTTCTTCTTTTTGTGTGTAGATGATTAATTGTTTTAGGTTCTAGATTTCCTTTCGTCTCACTGCTAAACTTTTATAGTATGTTTTGCAATATTTTCATAGATGATGGATCACTTAATACATTTACACATGATTGCAAAAAGCCTTTGATTGTACTTACCTGTCCCGTGGGCTGCATTTCATTGGTATGATCCAATGATGGAAACATCTCATATTATGGTGCTTCCTTGTGTGGCTGCGTAGTTGAAGTCGACGTTGTGTCCTCCTTCTAAAATTCTTGTACGGCCTCCTTAAATGTCTCCTTTTCCTTTTGTGCATCTAATCACTTTATTGGTTCTCTATTCTTCTTTACCCATTGGTTCCATGCTGGTTCCTATCGAACTACATCGGTGCCTGTTTTAGCTCCTCCGTGGGTAACTATGTTGATATTTCATCCTTCATCCCTTGCTTCCTCTAAAATCCACTGAAAATTTTGATTATTTTGGTTCCTCTTTTCCTAAATCTTCACTAGTAGTGTCAAACATTCCTCTATATCGTGGTCTGATGCACGATAATACATACAAGTTGTTGGTGGAAGCAGGCATTCCCTTGCATAATGTCTCGGTTGCTGATAATTGCGACATGTGACTGGTCCTCTACCTCGTTTGAAACCTCCTATGGTTCGTTCTCCTCCTTTGTAGCCTGCTCGATCACCTGTCGGCATGTTATACTGAGGTGCCTGATTATACTATGTGGTATTGTACTGAGGTTGTGTTGGGTTGTACTGTGGATGCGCGTTATTGTATGGTTGTTGCACAGTATTATACTGTTGTTTCACAGTGTTGTATGTCGTTGGGGCTTGATTGCACGACGACGCTGCTTTCCCAGTCATCATTTTGGCGTGTACCCTATATGCATTTGATGTCATTTCATGCATCAGCTCCATAGTTTTGCAATCTTTATTGGCGTGGCTCACTGACTTGCAAAAGGTGCAATATGAACTCTTTGGAACTGTCTAGTATTTATGCATCATCATGCAGTGATAAGGGTCATGACCTGGTTTCTTTCATATTTCACACCATAATCCTCTCGTTGGTAATGGATTCGTCATTCCTGCTGCCATATACTACGTGAACGTTGGACATTCGTTCTTGTGGTTTCCTTCCATCCTTCACGTGGTACACCAAATGAATTCTTGATTGTCCTTGTTCTTATTCTGGTTCAGTTGGAACATGAGTTTCTTCAAGTCTTCCTTCAGTTCTTTGATAGCTGGATATGTCTATTGGTATTGGTTTTCTTCTAGTTGCAAGGCTGCCTGTAGAGCCTCTGCCTATGTTTGAAATTTCGGTTGTCGTAAAGGGTATTTTAAGTGTGGGAGTAGTGAATTGACAAATAGGTGTCGATGTTGCATATCAGTCATGAGGTATTTTAACTTTCCCTTCGGTCACTTGAATATCTAGTCAATCTCCCATACAAACTCTCCTAGTTTCTTTCTGATTTCGATCATCTCATTCATGTACTAGTCCTCTGAACTCGGCTTCTAGAACACATTAATAAGTAAATTCTTAATGTATGTCAGTGTCTTGGTCATCCCAGGGGCACTGTTTGTGTCTAAACTCATGTACCAGTCCAGTGCACGGTCTCTTAGTGTAATAGCTAGTTGCGTGAGTTTGGCATCTTCATCAGTGATCTGTTTTTCTTCCTAGATCTTTTCACAAATGAACAAGTGCTTCTCAGGGTCTTTTTCTGCTTCTCCCCAAAATTTTGGTAACTTGATGGTAGGATCATGTCCTGCCATTCTGAATACTGAACTACTACCTCCTCCGCGCAGTGTAGATACTTGAATAGTGATGCCTAAACTGGCTCCTCTAGTTGTTGCTCCTTGTGTCGATGTACTTCTTGTTGTCATACTTCCTTCGAACTACATTTGTCTAAATGGTGGTGTTCTCTTTGGTGTATTAGTCACACATGGTTTTATGGGTTCCAAACTGACATTAACATGGATAGGATGGATGCCTTCTCCTCCCGTTCTTGGACCTCTCATTTTCCTCTCATATGTTGCGCGCAGTAGTTCCTCAATGTGCTCCACAGCCCGAAGATCATCTACCTCTTCCTCATCACTCACCAAGCCTTGCCTTGCAGATATACCTCTCTTCTTGGTGTTCACTTTGTATTGGTAGGGTGCTCTGCTAGATGTCTTTCCTGTTGACGTAAAGATCCACTTGATCTAGTTCTTTTCCATCATGATCGGGTCCAAGGGTTCCTCCTCCTTCTTTCCTTTATCCTTCCCTCCTTCCATTTATCCCTACTCTGTCAGTGCTTCCCCCCTTCCCCCATGAACGTAGGGAAGTTTAGCTGTATCACTCCATTGTCATTACCCCTTTGTTATATAACAATATCTTAACAGAAGTATACAATGATTGAATGTACCTTCCTCGAGTTCTACATAGAAATTATTTCTCCACTACACTGTATGACTTCGTTGTGTCCACATAAAACTCTGTTATGAAGCCTACAACAATACTGTCAATCCAAAAGTATATTGCGTGGGTGAATTTTTTGTTAACCTTTTGTAACTCCCCGATATGTACTAGGGTCCAATCTAGCTATCGAATCTGGTTCGTCGAGTGGTTATCCTTCAACCTTAGTATCCACTCCGGTAGTAGATGCGGAAAATCATAGAAAAAGACTTCGTGTAAATCAATAAACACGTATTTGTCCAGATATTTGTGAGGTGTGATTCTAGGGTTTCTATTGTCTTTCTGTGCAAACCGTAGCTCTTTGGTTCTCAACCAAGTTTTGATTTCTTCTCTTGTGGGGTTCCACGGTCTCAACATCCCCTTCTAATGGCTCATTTCTCTTTTATTTTCTTCGCTCATTTACCGCTCCACCTATCTCATCTACTATATCCTCCTATGTTCCTTTCAACGACAACATGACCATTTGTTGGTTACTAATTAGCAGTTCTACTCTATCATCTAATTTATTGACCCATGGTTCATGTCTTTCAGGTTTCCAATAAAAGCCTCTAAAGCTATCATCCCTCCTAGTAAACTAGAAGGCAACGTTGTAGCACGCAGAATGTGCCGTGCAGTCTCACCCTAGATAGCTTTAATGGGTCGATGTAAGACTCATGTGTTTATAGCCTAGGATTGAGCGCAAGATATGGGATCTGTATTCTTCAACCATTTATTGTAACTTGTGATTGCAACCTACTATTATTCATGGCTTATTCCCTCAATCTCACAAAATCAATTAAGAAAGCAATGTAACAACTCATTCATTCATTAAGCATAACAAATAACTACTGAAAAGATGGTAAAGATATGCATGTATTCATCTCATTACACAAATGTTATAGTGGTTCACCACCTCCTGGGGCTATGTCCACAAAGATTTGGCTCTGGGCTCTTTTATTATGGCAGTTATGCATATTTGGCATCACATGCTTACAATTATCCTCTCATGGGTAAGACCTATATGAGGTGAACTAGATCGCACCAAGCTCCTCAACCTGCGATCTAATCCTCAGATATTCCTTCTCTCCTCTCCTCTAGCTCAATAAATTACAAAATGGTTCATAACCATATTACCTATCACATCAATTCGTACATATCTATGATGGAACAATACAAAACTGAACTAACAATAAGGAAACCTCTATGATACCTATGTATCTATATTTATATATTTCAATCTCTTCATCAGTTTACAATATATTACTAGAACCCTAACCCTACCGACGTTAGGTCTTCCTCCCATACGAGCGTGTTTTTCTTCCTTCCAGTTGTTGTTTTCCTTGTGCATTCCTTCTTGCATGCATGCGCGTTGTGTTTTCCTCCAATTGTTACTTCAATTTTTGCACGCCTTCTTTCCCCAGAGTCATCCTTCTTTCCACTTCGGTTTGCTGCCAACAATGAAGGTCAGTGTATTTTCAAGTAAGACTATCGTAAATGGATAGTAAACATTATGTTGTTTCTGGTGATAGGTGGAACAACACGTGGTTCCTCACGGTTGAGGATTTATGGCCTTGTAAAGTTGGAGGACTCTCAAGAATGATCTAGAAGCCCCTAGGAGGTCAACAATTCAACAAGTAGTTACATGCCATTCATCATGGGTAAAGTAGTTCCAAAAATAATTTAATTAAGGGAAAATTGGTTGCAACAAGAGAGTGTGAGCTAGCCCTAAAATAAGGAAAAGGGGTAAAACAGTTACAAGTTATCCCCTAAAGGAAGTCATTCGAGAAGTATAAATAAGAGATCAAGAGACTCCCACTTGCACCTATTGAGAACATTGAATATATATGTTTTAAAGTTTTATTAGCAAGTACTATTGATATATTTGAAGCAGTCAATCCGAGGCAGCGAAATTCAATGAAGAGAGAAGTTCCAGGAGCCAAGGGTGTTGGAAGATTGGTTGTTGTCATTGATGTCAACCCTAGTCATGGGTTTTGGACCGCAAGATTGATGAAGGTATTTGGACATGAAGGAAAATGCACATGCAGATACAACACCCATGGATGGATAGTATACATCATGTTGTT
>SNQJ01S0054091.1:44763-72054 GCA_010110895.2 Picea sitchensis
GGAGACTGTGAGAGAAAGAAGAGGAAGTTACAGCGGGTTTTGCTGTAGGTTGTATCCCTTCATTTGTTGGATAATAATAAAGGAAGGACCTGGCAATTTCTCTGGTGGACGTAGCCCACACTGGGTGAACCACGTAAATCTGTCTCTCTTGTATTGTGTGTCTTATGTGTTTTGTTTCTGCATTTGTTTTATTTTATTGCTCCGCGGTCCTGTTTTTCTAACACCTTGTTCCTATTATTTACAAACATATATAACACTTTATATGTTTTAATTATAATCATAACATTTAAAAACATGCATCCATCAACATTTTTGAGCTAAAACCATAATACAAAATTTTGGTAACATGTGCACAATTTTTCCCTTTTATGGTCACCAGGAATATTCTTTCTGACTTCCTATGAATTATATTGCTCATCTCATAATTTTGGTTGACTACATGGAATTTGTTTTCCAATACCTTTCCAATTATTGATTTCTTTCTCAATTCTAAATTTTGAGCAGAAATTTACAATCGATTGATTATTACACAAAAACTCCTTCAACCAGGTACAATTTTTAAGTGTGATTATGCATCCTTGCACCTGATCGTTTTGAAATTTGATAGGATCTCAATTGGATTCCTTCATGACCATATGGTGGACATTTTGGGCAATTTTCATCCTTATATGAACTTCAGAATGCTAGATACAGCGTATTGAAGTTTCAGGTCAGTTGATATTTTTGGCATTGAATGCTATAGGTACCTTCTATTCCCTGCTATACATTTTAATGTGCCCATATTTTTAAATTATCTACATGGATGTCTTCTATGGCTCAATATATTTCCTTATACTACTCCTATGCCTCAATCTAATTCTGGAGCAAGATGTTATGGCCCTCAGAAGTTAATTGGGTCTTAAATTTACCCTGCACTATTTGTCTTGTAACTTCTTCATACTAGCTCTCTTTGATGAATGGTTTACACTGTTAGAAATATCTCTTCAATATCGCTTGTTTCATATGCATAAACTTATGTCTTTTCATGACATACAATTTCATACAATTTGGACTACTCGAAAAATTCATTTAGGCCTCCGAAATTGAGCTAGGAGTCGAACATTTGGAAATCATTGTTAATTTTCGAGTAATTTTCACTCTTTTATGTAAATTTTCGATGAAATATGCAGACGGGGATGCTGACATGGAACCTGAGTCCACCTAGCACCTCAGGGTGGTTCCATGTCGAATCCCTTGTCACCCAGTCCTGACCCGTTGGCCTTTGTCTTCTTCTTCCATCTCTCTTCCTTAGCTCCACAGCGCACATACTATATATCTTTGGCCCTATCGGTCCTTAGCACCCACGTGGAACCTTTTATTAGGCCGCGGTAATGGGAGGGACCGATACCACACCCATTTACCTCTATGCACATATTTTCCCATTATTTTTATCCAACAGTGATGGCGCAAAGGGTGTCAACGACAATTGACACCCTTGTCGCATTGTGGGCCCTCGACCCGTCGACCGTTAATCAAGGGGGGAGGGGCCACAAAAATTAAACCATGTTAATACCTGGGTGACATGTCGGTCATTATCGAATTGAAACCCCCCAACGTTTGGTTTATGTAACCACCCAGAACCCCCCCGCAATCAATGTGGGGTTGACATGTGTCCCAGGCTCGGTTTCTGTCGGGTAGGAAAATACATCCATTGCGGTATCCATCTCACATGCCACATGTGTTATGCCTACCATTGTATACCTACCACCATGGAAGTACATGTCACCACTCTACCATGTCATTTCACACATGGCTCCCACGTCATGCTAACGACAACATACAGAAAAATTCCCAAGTTTTTCAAACTTTTCCTATTTTCTGAAATTTCCAAAAATTCTCGATTCGTAATTCTCTTTATTGTCACCATCAAAGCTCCGAAATCATATCAATAAATACAATTTTGATCTTTTTCATGTCAACTCGACCTCTGCATATGAAATTTGAACTTTCCACGTCAAATTTCTCAACGAATTTAACTGTAAAAATTCCGTGCCTTCGTTCAATTTTGTCCCACTTCCTAATTTCCTCCTCTAGTGTCATTGAAACTCTGTAATAGGATTTCTTACAACCATATCACTTATGTACACAACATAATGCATCCCCTTATGGATGATTAATCATTTTGGGTGCGAGTTCCTCTCCAATTCCCTGCTAGACTTGGGGATTTTTACCAATTCCTCCATGAATGCCTCTGTAATTTCAAAATTCGTCCATCTACAAGATCAATTTTTCTCATGCTACAATTAATATTTGGGGATTTTCAATCCCTCGCTAAATCCCCTCAATTATTTGTGAAATTACCTAATTTAATTGTTGTAGTTTTGGAAAACAAGTTGCAGACATCCTCTACCGACATTTTGTCAAATACTCTTCCTGCATAATCTATTCCAATTCCAGGATATGTTAATTGGCCCACGTAGGCTCAATATTGAAAACTAGAGCTCTCATACCACTTTGTAATATCCCCATCCCCCTTCTGGGCAATGCCACATCAAAATTATGAATTTCGATACCAATTCAATTTACTGATATGATCTACATATGAGTAGAGTTGTCGAGAATAATAACAACATACAATAATAGTTCGCAAACACAATTATAAGATTCCATAACAATAACTCATAATTACACACACAATAATTAAAATGAGCACAAGAAAGACACTTATCTTATGAATAATAACATCAATTACATGTAGACCTTCCACTTTCCACCCAGCCATAGACCACACTACTCATAACTTTAAGCAGTGGGTGACCCTCGAGCTAGGGATAGAAATCCACCACAACAAAGGAAATCCTAAGACACTATAAGGTCTCCCATACAACAAAAAATCTCAAACTTATGTGTTAACTCTAGAAAACAACCTACAGTCCCGGATCCCCCATGTGCCTATCCCACCCGAGGAAGTGTTCCCCTTCTCTGCTCAACAGTTATTTGGTTTCCCCACTTCCCTTTTGGGGCTTCGACAAGAGGCTAGACAGGGAGTCTCTAATCCATCTAGTTGGAGCTCGGAAACTTGGGAATTAATTCCTAGCATTTCTCTCACCTGGAGAGAATACTCATGGGCCTGACAACCTGCTTCTTCAATAACACATGGGCCTGACAACCCACTTCTTCAATAACACATGGGCCTAACAACCAATTTCTTCAAAAATGCATGAGATTGACAACACTCCTCTTCCATCACATATGGGCATGACAACCCGCCTCTTTAGGTCACATGCTAGAAATAACTTCCACGTACAAGTATGGTTGCAGAGTACCACCCTTAGGTGAAGAAGATGGAATGATGGAATAATCATCATGGAATGATGGATATCCACCAATTATATATGCATGGGTCTTATGTGACACTTGGAACATAAGGACTAACTTTGTCCCCTACATGTAATTCATTCCCTTTCTTTGGGAACTTAGGATAAATTAATGTATATGTATCCATAAGTTAAACTCTTTTAGGAAATATTATTAAAATACTCCCTTGGCTTAAGCCTTCTAGGCTTAGCCCCTCTTCCTAGACTCTTAGCCCCCCTTTCCCTTTCTAGTGGAGTTTATCCCTCCATACTCTTTTGTTGGGTCAGTGTGGTATTTTAATAATAATATGAGTGTTTACATATTACAATAATAGGATCACTGGCCTTTTAGCATCTAGGCTCTCGAGCCTAATAATCACATAGACACTTTGACCTATAGTATCCTATCTCACAAGCCTATAAACATATGTACGTTTACAATTGGGGTTCATCCTCGGGGTATTATACTTACAGAAGCAAAGTTTTCCAAACTTTGATCTATCTTAGGAGATCAGAAAACTGCCATTAAGGGGGAATAGGTTCTAATGCCTCCTTCCTTCTCCTATTGTGTCGCCTTTGTAAATCCTTGAATCCTATCCCAAGTTGTTCTTAAGGGGGGATGTTATGATATTTAGACACTTAGGAGTTAGTTAGGATCAACTTAGTCTAATGTTTCATTTGGTAAAAAGTGTGTTTCTTTAGTATGCATTTGTAGTTACGTAATCCAAGGGTCACGATATGTTCCCGACATAGAGTGATTTGATGGTCCGTATTCTCCTCAATATTAATAAATACATTAATTTGTGGCTTAACACATGATTGGTCCATGATCTCTATTTAAAGAGCATGGAGGGTCATTTGTTGATGATCGATTGTGAAAAACTCTCTTGTAAATCTCTTTGTTAGTTGTTGAAGGTTATTGAAGGTGTTTGTCCTCTCTTGGAAAGGCCTTTACACCCACTAATGCTTGACCTTGTAAGCTCAAGGATATTCTCACACACAAGGACAAACTATTCTTTACACCCTCTAGATTTCAACTTGTGACCTCTAAAGAGAAAACACATATTCTTAACCATTAAGCCCACTCAAGTTGTGCATGTTCTTAACCATTAAGCTCACTCAATTTATTTTTTTAATATATTGTGAAAATTTATTAAATTTCTTACATTTCTTCTTCCTATATCATAATATTATTAATTTCTTCTTCTTACACCTTAATATAATTAACTTGCTGACTATTTTAGTGATATTGTTCATAAACTTCAATCATTTACTTTCATGACCATTAAACAATAAATATTATGTTAATCGTTATAAACTCTAGTTGTTACATTTAATAGTCTTGTGGACTACTAATTTTCCGTTCATTTTTGACCGGGCAAAACTGAGGTCTAAACGTAGTCATTGACATCTATAAGAACTGGAGTAATCGATTCTGGATTACCGTTGAATTTTCGATTGAAAGTGGCTTGTAAATGGTCGTTTTTATAATTAAATAATTGTATCCCGGTATGGATTAATTTGCTGCATTTAATGTTAATGAGACCACGGGTTAGACCTGCGGAATAATTGATTACGGTTGGATTTATTTGGTATATTTAAGGTTAATGAGACCACGGTTTTAGATCTCCTTAGAAGTGTGTCCAAGACCCACCCACAAGCCGACCATCGACGCCCATAAGCTCACCACACAACTTCATTCATTCCTACCATACGCATAAGCATTCCTACTGCGGAAGAAGTATAAGAGTCACTGGCTTATTTTATCTGGTAATAAGCAATTCCTATTGCGGAACAAGAATACGAGTCACAAGCTTACTTTTTTTGGTAATTCTTTTGAACACCCTTCACTTCAATTACTGAAGATTTTCTATGGAGCAAATCACGCTTATATGTTTTTTCCCTCGCTTGAAGAAGTTTTCTGTTATAGACAATCTATCTAACACTATGTTTTAAGGTGATTAAGTAGGTTTACCAAATAGTTTGGAATTCAATTTTTGTACATCAATCATAATTATATGACTCAAATGATATCCAGTTCTACCAAAAAAGGTTGGTCATATATGTGTATATATGTGTATATATATGTCTGTATACATATTTTATTTTTTTCTAGATTTGAATTTGTGATTTTTTTGGAGAAAATATATGTTCTTAATCATTAAGCACACTCAGATTATATATATATATAGAAAATTAAGAGGGTTAAATTGAGCTTGAGAAATTGCAATTCCCATAGACTTGGACTGGATTATTCTTGTCAGTTTTTTTGGTTTATAATATTATTATTGCATACTGAATTTGTGGATGTAATTTTGCTGTGGAATTTAAAGGTTATGCATTTAGTTTGAAATCAATTTTAATTATAATAGCTTTAATTTTTAGTATCCATTGATATAATTTGAAATGAATTTTAATTATAATTGCTTTATTTTTTTTTAGTATCCATTGATACCATTGATAAAGACTTAACATTAACCAGTTTCTAACATTGGAGTAGATCTTAAAGAGATACTACTTCCTTGTGAATTTTTAAGAGTCACCATCTTCTAACAACTTTATCCCAGTAGTTTAATATTGAAATAGATCTTAAAGAGATACCACTTCTTTGTGAATTTTTAGGAATCACCATCTTTTGACAACTTTATCCCAGTTTTGCCCAGGGATTGACCCTAATTTGTAAAAATATTAGAGGATCATTGTTATTCATCCTCTTTGATATTGGTTAGACAATAAATACGATCATTTAACATTGTTAATAAATTTGAAATTATCATTACCATTAAAGATGAATTAATGAACTTTTAGGGGTTTTGGACTTTGATTCTCTGATAAGTTATCTATTTTTTTCCCTCAAATTTCAACAATTTCTTATTTTTTCTCCATTTTTAATTTTATAAGCTGAGTTAAAAATGGAACATTATACTTATTAGGATTTGTGTTCTCTTTGTGACTTGGGAGCTCTATAGAAGGGTTTGGGAGGTTAAAGTGATTTATTATAGTTACTCGGACTTGGAAATAAACTTAACAAAATACTTCAACATAATGTATTGAAAAGTTAAAATTTAGAGATTTATTGTTAATTTACATTGGTCTCAGTATTCTAGCAATGCTAAATAATCTTATTGTACACATTTTACCAAACTCTTCTTATCTGGGTGTTTCATTTGATTTTTGCAACAGGTAAAGACAACAAACATTTTTCCAAAGACATTTAGGGAATATTGGATTTTATATTTTGTATGCTTTGTTGGGTCTATTTATCATTTTGACTTATATGATAATAGCAAATTCTACATAAATTTATAATTGATTTATATAAATGCAAGACCCAAATATGTACAGAGATGATGGTGTATCAAATCCTAAGATGAAGATAATGAAACCATTGGCATTTCAAAGAACTGTAGCCAAGTTTCAAGATCACAATAAACTTGGACAGAAAGGAGCAAAGGGTAATGTATCAAAGTCCAAGATGCAAGTAGGGAAACTTTTGGCTCAAAAAACTGATGTAGCATAGTTTCAAGGACGCTGTGAGATTGGACAGCAAGAAGCACATGCTGATGTGTCAAAATACAAGGTGTCAAAAAAGAAACAATTGGCTCTAACAACTTCAGCTTTTCAGTTTCAAAAGCATGGTGAAATTGAGCAGCAAGAACTTGATGATTTCTCAAAGTTAATGGAAGGAAGAAGAAAACTATTGGCTCCAACAACTTCAGTAGCCCAGTTTCAAGAACACAACAATATTGAACAGGAAGAAGTACATAGCTATGTATCAAAGTTCAAGGTGAAAAAAAGGACAACCTCTGTAACCCAGTTTCAAGAACAATCTGAGAATGGACATCAAGAAGCACATGGTGGCATAATGAAGCTTAAAATGCCAAAAAATAAATATTGGCTAGAACTTCTGTAACTCCATTTCAAGAATACTATGGGATTGAACAGTTAGAAACACATGAATATGTATCAATGTCCAAAACGCAAACAAGTAAAATATTGTCTGAAACAACTTATGTGGCCCAACTTCAAGCACACAACAAGACTGGACAAGAAGAAGAAACATTGAATGTGCCCAAAATATGACAGCCCTGCTCCTTCAAATGGTCTTCCAGAATATTCACAGCTCACAGCTAATAAGTATGCAGCCTTGAGGCGTAAGTATTTGATGTTAGAGGAAGAATACTCTATTCTAGAAGAAGAGATGAAAAAGAATGGCAGTGAAGTGAAAAGCCTAGAAAAGGAGAAACATGCACTTTTGGGTAAGTTGGTTGTGTTGGAGGGTTTGGTCGATCCTTAAATTTTTAAATAGCCCGACCAAAAATTATAAACATTGTTATAGTTTGTTTTTTGTATTTGTAGTTTACATAAACAAATTGAATGTTAACCATCTTCATAAAATCAATCCCAAAACGTTCCAGGTCCATAGTTTATGGGATTTTCTTAAAAGGTAAGGCCAACGTTTATTTATGGTTTCGCATTACCCACTGCGTTTAAAGAGAACCAGTGGAATATTGCCTAGTGCATATGTTATTCGTGTTACTTGTTTTGAACATAAATTACTTTTTACTGTTTCCAAAATCAAATCAAATCATAATCCTGTGGTCACCAATAAAGCTTCGTTCCCTATCTCCCGAGAGATGCGCACGTTATTTTTTTGCACGTAGCAAATTCACTTGGATTCATTTAATTTACAACGAAGACTCAAGTTTCAGCTTTTTAGTCCATGTTCATTATAAACTTCTCTCTAATTTAATAGATGCTCAATTGTTTATATATAGAAATTCATCCCAATAACTCAGGTAGCAATACTATGAGATTTTCTACATTTCCTCAATATTTAAAAGGATTTTGAAAAGACGAGGAATTGAATAAAGATATTATACATTTGATTAAAGTCATAAACAGATATTTGAAATAAAAATGGCAATATATTTTTTTATAATATATAATTTTTATAATGGATTTGTTTGTTGTATTTTGTTGATATAACCTTAAATGATATAGCTATTCTTTTCTATGTTAGTGGAAAAAATATGATATTGAAATAGATTAATAATAATTTATTTGAGTGAATAATACATTACAATTCCAGTTTATTTTTATTTATAATACATTATAAACAGGTAAAGTGGTTAAAGTTTTGATAACTTAAAAATAAAAATAAATTAAAATAATATTCAAGAAAAAACTCTAATAACATATTAAGGAAGACATAAGTACAAACCATAAAGGTGGAGACCCCTTATTTGTATATATTAAGTTTGATAATTGACTTGTAACAATTTAACAACTTTTAATTTTAAAATAATATCCAAGAAACTAAATCCTAATGACATATTAATTAAAACATAAATACAAACCATAAAAAGAGAGTGGTTAAAGATGGGTAACAATTTAACAACTTCTAATTTTAAAACTACATATATATAAAAAAACACTTGTGGCATATTAATGAAGACATAAATATAAACCATAAAGATAATTGACATGCATATATATCATAATTTTTTTTTAAAAAAAGGATTCATTACTCCACATTGAATTAAGAATTAATAATAACTTAGATGTGGAATTAATGTGTTAGGTGAGTCCATTTTTTTTGTTCTTAATCCGCTCTTTATTTTTAAATTTGAATTGTTTGTTTTTACTTAAAATTGGAGAATAATTTCAACCAAAAACCTCTTTATATTTAATAAACCACTTGATAAGGATGATAAGGATTCTTATGATAACATATAATACTATGATCTTAGTTGTTTGCTACTTCTAAATGTTATATCTTCTGTCCATTTTTCACTTTCACTCGATTTGTTGTCCATGTTCATTTTAGCTCTATTGTCGTGGAATGTAAACTATTGTTGAGCTTATCATTAGGCCTTCTATTATGGGACTCCTATCCAAGCTAAATATGTCATATTTTTCAATTTAATGATGGTTCTATCCAAACTAAATATGTCATATTCTTCAATTTAATGATGGTTGATTGGATAGTTGATACTCCTACTTTCTCTATAGTTACTTCTGTTATTAATTATGAACTATTAATTATGAGCGCTCTTTTGACTATAAATTTCCTTTTATGATTTTGAACAAATTAAAAGTGTCAGTTAACATGTTTCTTAATTATACTATGAAGTTCTAATTATTTATTAGTATGTTTGTTTAAACAGTACATATTTCCAAACACATGACATTTGGTGCGATACACTTACATAAATTCTCTCTTTAACTACCCACCTAATCTTAGGTATTTGTAGGGCCTCCTCAATTATATATATATTGCTCTCATGTATTGGGATCCAGCAGAAATCAATAGATCACCTCTTCTCTTATACCAGGTTTGGTTTTGCAGTCTGTAGCATTCCTGTGTCTTTTTCACATGGCACCAAAGCCTCACTGCAAAACCCTTCTCATATTTATGTTCGAAAGATTTTGATGTGAGCTTTTGTTAGTTGCTTGGGCAGTCTGTCTCTCTCATTAGCAGAACTGTCCTAGCATTTCCTTAGCCCCAGATCGAACATTGTGAGCATATTTTTTTTAGCTCTATGTGCTCAAGAACTTCGTGCGCAAGGGGATTCTCAGAGAGCTCCACGCTGGTTTTGAACTGCCCCATTAACAGCTCTCAGTTTTTCCGGTTCGAATCTCATCTAATCGGAGCTCAAATATTCCATTCCTTTTCACTCAAGCGGTCGCAGGAACTACATTCCAGACATCTCAAGGCTCGTATTTTAGTTCTCCCAGTTTAAATCACGTACCTCTTGTATTCGATTTGTTCAAATCTCATCCCTCCAAAGACTGTATATCAGGTCTCTCGGTACGATTTCAATCTCTTCCATCCCACTGGTAATTTGCCTGTGAAATCAAACCTTTCTTTCGGCGCATCTGGCTCACTACTTCCCAGATTTGTATGATGATCAGCTCAACAAAACAAGAATGTTTGTACACCACTAAATTCAACGGTTAGTTATGCTCTGGGTTCAACAAAACCTTTTTTTTGTGAGCACCTCACAAGGGAACAATCCAAGCTTATGCAGCTTATGCCATTTCAAACTCTAACAATCAAGCTCTTTTGTTCCATACCTCCAAAGGTAAGAAGAAAGGATTATATAAAAAGAAGAAATATTTGGCACAAGGTGGTGAGACTCCCTCAAGTGGTGAGACTCTTTCCAAACCTCAGCAAAAAAACAAAATCTGGTGAGTCTTCTTCCCAGACAAAGAAGAAAAATTCAGATGAAATTTGCATCTTTTGCGGTGGTCCATGGCATCAAAAATCAAAATGTTGGAAGAAACTTGAGGCATTGAATGAATCCATGTATCATCACAAAATTTATGTTTCCAATCCTTATTGGATAGGTAAAAGACATGCCTCATCTGATTAGGCCTTGTATGCATCTCCGAGTAGTTCGATATTTGATTGAGATGCATCTCATCATATGACTCATTCCAATGAGTTCTTTCCTTCAACCTTTGATTGTATCATTTTTCATATTTCCATTAAAGACTCTACATATCTTGATGTTTTAGGATCACTTAGTGTGCAATTAGATGAAGGGTGCATCAATAACGTTCTTCTTGTTCCTAACATCTCTACTAATATACTCTCAATTTACCATATTTACCATTATGGTGATGGGAAAATGGTAGAGTTCTCTCCTAATGATGTAGTCATTCAGGAATTGAAAAATCATGACATCATTGTTGCCTTGGGAAAAGTCGATCACAGCTCCATATCTTACAAGTTTAATGTTTTTAAGCCTTTTTTGGCTTCCTCTTAAATTGCACATGCTAATTCTTTGAGTAGGATTTGGCATGGAATATTTGGACATCTAAACTACAAGTACTTGTGGCAGTTGAGCATAGAAAAATTGGTTCATGGACTTCCTAAAGTTTTTTGTATTGATGGAGTTTGTCCATGAAAATCCTTGCATGCTACAACAATACCTCTTGAGTTGGTACATAGTGATCTCATGATTTTTCCAACTCCCTCATTTTCAAGGGCTAAGTATGCACTCACTTTCATTGATGACTTCTCAGGATGCTCTTGGTTGTACTTTCTTAAGTTCAAGACTAAGGTATTTTCCAATATCAAGACCTTCAAGGATTTGTTGAGAAGTAGTCCTCTAATTCTATCAAGAATCTACACACAAATAATTGGGAGTATGCCAATTAAGCATTCAAATATTTGTGTAGACAACATGGTATTATGCATCAACATTTTGTTCCCTACACCCTTCATAAAAAATGGCATTGCTGAAAGAAAGAATAGGACATTGAAAGGATAATTCAGTCCAAGAACATATCATCCTCCTTAAGCAGTGAACTGTGCAAATTACATTCAAAATCAGATGCCTCAGAAAGTACTGTTGCATATGACGAGAGGAATCTTGGAGTCATGTTAATCATAATGTCTCTACTTTTAGAGTGTTCAGTAGTGCAACATGGGCATTAATTCCAAATGAAAAGCACAAAGCTATGGAGAACAAGATCCAACCATTGATATCTATTGGGTATTCTGAAGACATGAAATCATATAGGTTATTTGATCCTATTACTAATGATGTCTTGTTTCATAGGGTTGTTTGTTTTAATGATCATTTCAAACACTCATTTGAACCTAATCTCTCCATAGATTTCCATAATGGTACAATTCATGCTGACAATCTTGTTTTTGAAGAAAACGAAGATGAGAAAAGTCAGATAGCTGTAGATGAGGAAACTGATCCAATCGAAAATCCATCAACAATAGTTGAGTAGCTCGCATGGGAGCAACTTGATTGGGAACAACAATTGAGGAGGAGATTTCGAGAGAGAAAGATACCTCATCAGTAGAATCCAACCGATTTCAACAATTTTTCTCTTACTCCTTGCAACATTCATCCACAGATGACATGTATCTCTCTTTTGAGTCATGCCATTTTAGATGATCCCCAAAAATTCTTTGATGTTGTTGGGAAAACTGAATGGAAAGCTCATTGAAAGAGGAGTATTCTTCCTTGATGAAGAATCCAACATGGGATCTCGTTCCTCTTCCTAAGGTACAAAAACTATTTTTCTACAAATGGGTCTATAGAACCAAATATCTTGCAGATGGTTTTGTTGACAAACATAAGGAATGACTAGTGGCCAAGGGATTTTGACAAGTTGAAGGGATTGATTATTATGAGACTTTTCCCCCTATTTCCAAGATGAATTTCATATGTCTTAGGATTTCTCTTGATGCATCTCATGTCTAGATGTGAAGAGTATTTTTTTGAATGGGGATTCACACGAGAAAATCTAGATGGATAAACCTCTTAATGTTTTGTCGAACTCTTCTCTTGTATGCAGGATTTGATGTTCATTATATGGTCTCAAGAAAGCTCCCCAATCTTGGTATGAGAAAATAGACGGCTTTCTTATCACTTTAGGTTCCAACATTGTCATTTTGATCCTACTATTTACACTAGAAGACACGACATTGATCTCATGATTTTGGTTTTGTATCTGGATGACTTAATTATCACATGGAGTTCTTCATTATTGATTTATAATGTTCAATAAGCATTGATGGAATAGATTGATATGATAGATCTTGGTCTTTGCACTATTTTTTATTGGTCTGGAAGTTTCATAAGGAATCTTTATTTTTCAGCAGAAGTATGCCCTTGACTTACTTCATCACTTTGGCATTGTTGATTGTAAGTTGGAACCTACTCCATTCCAAGTGTGACTCTTTCTACCAGCTTCTCTTCACCACGAGCCAATTTGTCGTTGTATTGACAACTCGTTGGGAGTCTATTGTATTTGACTCATACACATCATGACATCTACTTTGTAGTTGGGCTTGTATCTCGGTTCTCTCGGGATCCTCATGAGAGTCACTGGAAGGAATCTAAGCGCATTATCAAGTATATTTGAGGCTCTACCAAGTTTGGTATTCAATACACATCGGGTGCTTCTCAACTTGAGGATTTCATTAATTATGATTGGGTTGGTTCTATTGATGATCAGAAGTCCACTTCAGGATTTGTTTATCGCCTTGGGTATGCTATTATTGCTTGGTATTGTAAAATTAAATAAAAAATTGCATTATCATCTATAGAGGTTGAGTATCTTGATGTTGTTCTTGCTAGTCAAGAAGCCCTTTGGCTTCAAAAACTATTGACAGAGTTTGGCATTTCACAGGATCATTCCACTACTCTTTGGTGTGATAATCAGAGTGCCATTTACATCTCTCACAATTCATGTGAGGATCAAAGGACAAATTCTATTGAGATTCACATGCACTTCATTCAGCATCTCATCCATGATGTTTTTCTTTACTTAGAGTATGTGCCTACTAAAGAGTAGGTTACTGACATATTCACTAAACCTTTGGCATCCCCTTGTTTTCTTCAATTACAATCAATGATTGGGGTGAAGGAAGTTGTCCTTGGGGGGTCATCTTGAGTCCTCCCGCCTTCACTTTTTTTTTGTATTATCTTTTTGGGAGTTTTTTCCTACGGGTTTTTCTTCTTTTCTCCAATTATGCTAGTTTGTACATGGGTACCTTATTAGGCTTGTTGTTGGGACCCATCCTTATGGTTATTTTTTCCTCCCTATGTTTCACTTATGGGGGGGTGTTAGTGTGTTTGTTTAAACTAGTGTGTTTGTTAAAACTGTACCTATTTCTAAACACATGACAACTTGTGTGATAAGCTCACATAGATTCTCTGTTTAACTTCCTAACTAAACTTAGTTATTTTTTGTGCCTCCTCAATCATATGTATTGAGGACTCTCTCATGTATTCTAATCAAGTGGAGATCAATAGATCACCCCTTCTCCTTTAGGAGGTTTGGTTTTCTAGTACTTGGCATACGTGTAGATTTCATTACCTCATTAACTACTCCATTCACCAATCTATGAATAAAAACTATTTGCATGTCTCAAAAACATGTGAAAAAGTAAAACTTTTCTAAGGTGGTGAGCTAGAAACTAATAAGTCTTTGAATTGTGTCTCATGTTTCCCAACCCAAATCCAGGTCTCTTGATTTTCTCAATGATAACTTAAGTCTCTTTTATTACTCAAATTGGAATTTTCATTTCGTCAATGCAAATATTTTTGCATGTTCATGATTTCGATGAAGTTATTCTTGGACTCCCCTGTGTTTGAGTATAATATCCTATTCAATTTACTGATTATTTAGAATAATCCCTTTTATGATAGTGTTTCCCAATTTAACTCATGAGACCTTAGGATAGCGAACATCCATTTGAATGGTTTGAAATCAATTTCCAATTCGATTTACTTATTATCTCAAACAACCCTTCATATTCTTGATTTTCCCAAATTATATCTTAAAGCTCTAGGATTCGACATCACCATTTGAATTGTTTCAATTCTTTTTTACAAGGTATAAAGTTGGAATAAGATAATTGGACATCTTGTTTCTGCTATATTCGTATATTCATATGTTCTTTGTTACTCCATTTTAAGTCCTCTTAAGTACAATGTTTTGTATAATATGGTCATAGCTATGTTCTTTAATATCTTACTTTGATTCTTTAAAGATTTTTTTTGTGTTCCTTAAAAAATTATAGCATTTTGATATAGTTTTAAATATTCTAATTCAACACACTTAGAATAATTGCCTATATTTCAACATAGACTCCCAACTTAAAATTTATTTTTAGCCACTTATGAAAAAACATTGTTGTTTCCTCCTAGTAAGCAAAATTGCATCTTATTCCTCACCTCACCCATCCCCAAAATGAATACGCTTAGGGTCATTGGATATTAGGAGAATTGTGTATCTTTTAAGAACATTACACATTAGGATGACATCATAGATCTTCTCTTTCAAATATTTTCTCAAGTTAGATTACCATTTCAAGATAATTGTAATAAAATAGTATAATTTGGGGACATTAACATGGGTTCCATAGTTTGTTAAATATTATGTTTTGTTTTTCTCATTGATTATCTACCAATTAATTATAATCATATTTGACAAAGAATCCCCCTTGCTTTTTTTTTTCCATTTTAAGATGTTTGGATTTTTTTTACTATTATTTGTCTCTTTTGAAATTATATTCACAATTGGTCTTTTGTTTCCTTAGCTAATTCCTCTGGCAATAAATTGGAGCTATTATAATTGGAATATAGTAAGGCTATGAAGTTAGAAATTGAGGTTGATTAGTCTCGATTTTCCAAAAATTATAAACATAACTCATCCTCATCCTAAATAGTACTCCCAACCTCCCAAAAAAAATCACTTATCTCCCACCTTGAAATTCCTAGAAACTCTTTTCAAAAAACAAAAGTATCTCCCTTTTCAACCTATTCCAAATATAAACTCTCCTAAAAAAAAATCATTATCTCCCATCTTGAAATTCGTAGAAACTCTTTTTAAAAAACATTTTTTTTTTTTTCAACATATTCCAAATATAAATTGTATTGCAAAATAATGTAGTTTTGGAGATGATGTTAGATGCATACTTCTCTTCAATATTTAGATCAAGAATGTTGATGTCTCTGTATGCCATGCCAATTTAATTGTTATTGTGATTATTAAGTATAAAATTTTTCCATTCAATAAAAGTAAGTTATGTCTCTTTATGCCATTTCCAATTTACTTGTTAGTGTTATTATTAAATACAAAGTTTTTTCATTCAATAAAAGTTATAGATTTGGATTGAAATTATATTGATCTATCTTTATGTCATCTCCAATTTACGAGTATAATTATTAAATTTGTTACTGTAATTATTAAGTATGAAGTTTTGTCATTCAATAAAAGTTATGAATTGAAATTATGAATAAATACATTATAAATATATTTTTAATTATATATAAATTTCTTTGAAGGTATTGAATTTTTTGTTAATTTAAACATAATAATTCAGTGTAATAAAAACGGTATTATAAACACGGTTATTTCAATATCATTTACTAGTCACTATGTCAAAGTACACTACTTATGTTAAATAAGTTACCCAGAGTTCTCTTTAATAATTTTGCAAGGCAATGAAGTAGCTTGGTGAATAGACTCGTTTTTAATATAGTTTGTATAATTTTATTAATAAACAAAGATTACAAAGTTAGTGATTATAATGATTTTTATTAATTTTCAATAAAATTAAAATTGTATTAATAAATAAAAGATATAAAAAAATTAATAAAATTAAAGTTGTATTAATAAAATAAAAATAATTTTGAAATTGTAATATAGTATGAAATTATTAAAAAAAATAATAATAAAAGATTATGAAATAAAAATGAAAAGATATAAACATGAAGTAATGTTATTCTTTTAGGATGTTTAAGGTCTTTCTTCAAATGTTATTCATAGTTCCAACATTTGAGCTATTAAATTGAGTGTTTTCACTTTACAAGTAAAAAAATGGGTGGGGTTAAGTGGGGTACAACTTCAAAGATGGGTGTGGTTAAGTGGGGTACCACTTCAAAGATTTAATAATTGTTTAGGAAAAATGTATGTTTCCTTTATAATTCTTTTTCATTAAACATGATTCTTGAACTAATCGATAGTCTTTTTAGAGTAAAGGTCATGTTACTATAGCTTGGTGTCATGTCCATAACACCATAAACATCAACTAGGGTCCTTATGCCTGAAGCTAAGTTGTCAAGTATTTGACGTTGATGACATTATTTTCTACTCTCCTCCCATTATATTCAAGTAATTTTCCACACTTTAACATTTTGGGCCTTAAAACTAAATAACCTCTCTATTTTGTCACATAATTCTTTGGAGGTATTCAACAAATCTAAATCCATGTATTAGATAATCCCACTCCAATGAGACTCATGTCCTTGCTACATTTAGCTTTCCATTTTGCTAATGCATCATAATCTACAAGCCTCGAATCTTTCTCATCTATATTCCCTAAGCCATTCTCAATCAGATAAAGTTTCATCTTCACTTTGTAGGTACAAAATCATTCCCTTGCAAATTTTCCATGACCTTATCTAGTGGGGAAAGAGTCATTGTAACCTTGTCCTCTTGGTCAAATGAACAACATAGAAAATAACAAAAACAAAAACAACCCATAACTCTAATATCATTTTAAAATTCAATATTATACCGACAAGAACCTAAAGGAAGATAGAAAGAAAAGTTATAACCTTAATTCATTAAAAAAATCTGCTTTTCATATATTATTGAAATAAGGTATTGGCCCTTACATAAAATTTATCAAAAAATAACCACTTTAACATTAAAAATATGATAGCCTCTAACTAACTCATAACCATATGGAAAAATGGCACATAATAGCCATTTCTTACATTATAAATATGCTACCACTTAATTAAATCATAGCCATATGAAAATTTGGTAGAAAAGAACCACTTCAACATTATAAATGTGTTGTGCTTAATTAACTCATAATTTTAAATTTGGTGGCATGTAATTAACCGAATTGATAAACATAGATTAATATATAAAAATTGATCTATACTCAATGGAATTAAAACTACAACCTACTAATCATAAAATATTTTCACTCATAATTATCAAAATTGTACCACCTTCAAAATTAAATAGATAAGACTTAACTTCAATGGTGAACCTAGAAGCAACCTAGGCCCACCCAGATTGGGAAGTGTCTTAAACCACCAAGGGAACATTATTAGAGTTTAACACTATCTTATGCAAGACGAACAAACAATGAGGTCAAATTTGAATCCCGCCCCCTACATATCAAGAAATCCCTTAAATACAATTTAAAAAAAATCATATTTGAAGGAGATTCAAAGCTGACCATATGATACTTTATGATTGGATCACTGTGCGCATTGATCGATAAGAACACCTCCTTGTTTCTCAAAGCAGTCGTCAACCTTGAGACCTTAAATGGTCAAAATCGATGGGAACCTAGGCTTGAGTGTTGCTTATGTGTCATGGAGGTCTTAACCTTGCAAGGTAGGATAGACAAGTATTCATTTTTATTTTGTCTAATTGATTTTCGTATGTTTCATCCAGCTGCATGATGTGCTAGTGTGATAGGTCATTATGTTTATTGATGCATGATTTCTATGTGTTGTGTTCTCTTCTTGTTGCAATGTTTGAATTTGTTGTTGTTATTACTTCCTACACACAAAAAGAAAAAAAATTGCACTTGTTATGCAAGGCTTGTGATCATAACGACGGGGTTCGTTACAACTTCAAAAAGACACATTCCATATTTATCGGGGAATCTTTGAACATGTGTAGAATTGAGTCTCTAGGTGGTCAGTGAGTAGGAGGCTCAAGACAAGTGTCATAAGTCCTAGGAAAAATAAAAGAAGTCATGAAAAGGGAATGGGGTGTTATTCCTAGGATGTGAATTGATAGTTCGACAAGGCTATACACTAAACTTACTTGACACAATGATTTTTCTAATATTACACACAACAAGATGCGACTCAAAATTCTCCAAGAGGCCACATAATAAACCCCTTGGATTCCGAACTCAACTCGGGGGTGACAACGGTTAACAGAGACTCTAGTCTAAGGTTGGGAGGAAAAAATTCTTCAAGGTGTGGTTTCACCAAGTTCTGGGTTTTACTTCTTTGTTATGAATATGTTGATCTGAATGTTTAATATGTTTTATTGTGCCTTAATGTGGCCAAAATCATTCGTTATAAAGCATAAATAACTTGTAACAGTATTAAATTTAAGTGATTGTTATGAAAAGATAAATGCATATCATAAGTTTCATGCATAAAAGCTGTGAAAGAAAATCAATAGTTATTATGATCCTAGATCTACCAACAAAATTGTATTACCAATAACAATCTCATAGGTAAAAACCTAGTTACTAAAACAGAGATTGTATTTGCATAAAAAACCTGTATTGAAGAGACAAAATTTCAACAAGATACAACGTATATAATTAAAAGGGAATCATTACATATTAAACAGAGTTCAACAAGATACAATGTATATATTTTGAAAGGGAATCCTTACATATGAAATAGAGATTAACAATATACACTGTATATTTTAGAAAGGGAATCATTATAGATTAAACAAAGTTTAACGAGATACATAACAGAGTACATAACATTACAGAAATGTAAAATTCCTAGACAACAGTCTTAATAACATCGAATAAATTAGAATGTTGTACGAATTTATTTAGACAACAAAAGTTATACTTGCAAATAGAGATGAACTTACCAGATGTACATAACGCTAGTGTATCTCCTTCCATCACTTTTGAACTGCACCCAAGTGTACAGGGTTGTTGAATAGCTGATGGGTAATGTAATTCACTGCACAATTACAGAATATTAAACTAAAGAACATTACTACTCTGTGCGAACACCGCAATTGTTTTAACAGGAGTCCTAACTAAGTTCAGGACAAATAAGCAATTGAAAAGGTTTTAATCATAGACCGAACTGCACCCAAGTGTACAGGGTTGTTTAATAGCTGATGGGTAATGTAATTCACTGCATAATTACAGAATATTAAACTAAAGAACATTACTACTCTGTGCGAACACCGCAATTGTTTTAACAGGAGTCCTAACTAAGTTCAGGACAAATAAACAGTTAAAAGGTTTTAATCATAGACCAGAAACGAGAGCAACAAAACAAAGGAAATATAAACCTATAATAAACCTGTTACTGTAACTCGGACCACAAATTTCATAGAATAATTGGGTTCGTCCAAGGGAAAAACCGTTCGAACCATAGGCTAACCAGAAGCGAACGGCGACCGAAATACAAATTAACAAACACAACATTATATAATAGACATCATAGAAAATTTTAGGGGAGAAAATTTTGGGTCATGGAAGAAATTAGGACGTATGAAATTTTGGTTGGGCCAATTATTACTATAGAGAGATTTGGATGGATTTGAATATAAATAGCAAAATTTATTTTTTTTAAATTATATAAAAACCCTTCGCCCATGGTTCTTTGTGAGAGGAGAGGAGGGAAATCCATTTTATCCTTGTCAAATTCGAATTCGATCCTCCCTTAGCCCTAATTTTCTACTAATTGGAATTTTTTTTTGGAGGTATTTACCCTATTTTCCGGAAACGAGAATGAGAGGCTTTTCGCCATTATTTTATGGGAATTAAATTTTTTTGTGCACTTCTCCTGACCCTAGTTCTGGTTCGAAGTCCCTACCTTTCACTTCCTTTTCTTTAGATTCTCAATATTTATTTTTAATCATTGTGAAAAAGAGGGTTGTGTGAACGGTTCTCTCAGAGAGATGACTGTGATGTGTTGCCACACATCCAAATAATGGCAAAGATGCACTCTGATATTGTATCAAAGAAAGGCTAGAAACGACAACAAGCTTCTATTAAACCTAGTTTGTATGTGGAGCAAATGCCCAGAGGTAGTGAAATTCCATATGAAGAATCCGATGAAGATGAGGATTTCCAAGTGCATGATCAAGAGGTGTCGGGTATTTTGTTTCATGCAGTTTGCATATTTAAATAGTTTGAATAAAAATTTCTTTTGAATTTTATATGCCATTTGATTTGGGCCTTGGCAGATGGATTCACAAAAGTCCCCAAAGGAAATAAAGAACACAGGTTTAGAATTGAGTTCTTGCAGATTTATGTTGTTAATTTTCTTGCAGATGGATCAAAGTTTTGGAATCTGAGTAAGTTCAGTAATAACACTATGCTAATGCAGTGCGCCTTTTGTTTGTAGGAACCAAAGCCGTGGAAGAAGAATTAACGGATGCTCTTGATTTTTCATGTTGTCATGTTCCAGATGCAAAGAGCTTTCGAGTTCATAGTAAGAGTTTCATCTTTGATGGATCTAAGGTTGAATTTTTCATGTTATTTAAGATTACTATGGATTTCAAACTCTTTGTTTGGTCTTCTTTAATATAAACATGACAAACTTGTACAACCAGGTCCCAGTCGAGAAGCCTTTATTGTAACTTGTTGCAGTTTACTGGTTTAAAGGTGTGAAACAGATGGACCACCTTGTTAGATGGAAGGGTTGTGCAACACAGGTAAATATCGTTTTATTCTTGTAACCTACCTACAATATCACAAACAATGTTGAAAGAAAAAACAATTATGTTTTTCTTGATTATTTCAAGACTTAATTACCAGTTTCTCCATTTTTTAAATGGAAAATCGAAACTTATTGGGAAGGAACTATGTTCTTCAAAAAACTGAGTAGATTGGATTCTTAGTGTTAACTTAATTTTTATTCTAATTAAGTTCGTTTTTTAAATAATTCATTAGATTGCATAGTGTGTAATAAAGATGCCTAGCATATTTAACCATTTAATTTTCACTTACTTTGTTGATTAAGTAATCATCTTTAAGAATATGATCTTGTATTGTTGACTTTTTTATTTAGTTAAGAACATTCAAATATGTTATACGGATTAAAGTGATTTAACCTGTAGTAGTAAGCAGATATCACCTTGATCAATGTTTTAGTACATGTGATAAGTTTTAGTATATTGATGTTTATTACTTTCCAAAGGCAGTTGAACATTGAAGGAGGATGAACCACAAAATATTAGCTAGCCTTGTTTTGTAGTAGTTTTTAAAGGTTTTCAATGTTGGGATGATAAAATTGAGACATGTAATGATTGAAATAAAGTATTATTAAATAATATTTTTCAAAGCTAAATAAAAAGTAGAAATATATTACTACTACAAAATAGTTGATCTAACATGAATTGCAATTGAATGTTTTTCAAATATAAATATCTCCATTTTAGACATTGTTATTAAAAGAAAAATCATCCCTGAAATAGAGTATTACTAATAGCATTTTTTTAAAGATAAATAGAAAGTTGAAATAGAGTATCACTAAATAGCATTTTTCAAAGTTAAATAGAAAGTAGAAATAGAGTATCAATGCTAAATAGTTGATTTGAAATGAACATTTTCTAAATATAAATATCTTCATTATAGACAGTTATTGTAATAGAGATCATCCATGAAATAGAGTAAATAACATTTTTCAAAGCTAAATAGAAAGTAGAAATAGAATATCAATGTCAAAGCTAAATAAAAAGTAGAAATAGAACATCAATGTCAAATAGTTGATCTGAAATGAATTGAAATTGAATTATTTCCAAATGTACATATATCCAATATATCCACTATAGACATTGTTATTGAAAGAAAAATCATTCATTTATACTTTACAAACTTAACAAGTTATCTAGCCAGAAATTTTTTATGTCAACCTTCAAAAATAAAAAATTAATGTTGCTCTCAATGGCCAAGTATTGGTGAAAAATGAGCAAAAAGGAGAATTTTTATGTCAACCTTCAAGAATAAAAAATGAATGTTTCTCTCAATGGCCAAGTATTGGTAAAAAATGAGCAAAAAGGAAAAAGTCAAGCACAAATTTTATATGCCAGCCAAAAACCATCCTCTTTGTCTTTGTGCATAACCAATTTCACACAAGGTTTTTAATTATAATGAGAGAGATGTAAATGTTTTTGGATGTTATCCTCCAATACACAAGTTGATTGGGCTTAGCTATTATTATCCTCCAACACAAGTTCAATTCCTGCAAGTGATATGTTAAGTTATATTATTGTAATGCAGGAAACCTTGTTATTGAATAACTAAAATAATAATCTTTTACATTTCTTATTCAACTCAAAATAATAAATGTTTCAAATAAGTGCCTTAAAAATATTATATTAATAGCATCAAACATGAATACACATTACTCCACACAGGTTGAATCCTAGCATGGATGCAATAGAAACCCCCAATGTGGAAACCAAAAAGATTTGTTGAAGCATATGAACACAAAAACAAATGTTTAACTATTTATATTTTAAAAATCTCTAAAAACCCTCTTTATCTTATCTTAGTGGGGTCTATGTATTTGTATTTAACTACTTTGTACTAACTATCAAGAAGAATCAAGAATCAATTGCAAAAAAATTCAATTCATAATTGAAGAATATTTTAAATTTTAACTTCATAATTGCACAATTTCAACATAATATTTGAAACTTTTAGTTAACAATTACACAATTTTAAGAGAATATGTTAATCTTATTCAAACTTTGTTATATAAGAGGAAAGGTTTCATAAAAATAGAAAGTATAAATAGAACATCACTGCTAAATAGCATTTCCCTTGTTATACAAGAGGAAAGGTCTCATAAAATACAAAGTAGAAATAGAACATCACTGCAAAATAGAATTTTTCAAAATTAAAATATTGTTAACAAAAATAAAATAAAAGTACATCTTTCTAAGTTTTGAACAAAAGTTTCTGAAAATAAATTAAAAGTGTATTTTCTCAAGTTTTGTACAAAAATCTGTGAAAATAAAATAAAAATATATTTTCCAAGCCATGTACATAAATCTGTTATAGGATATACTAGGAGCAATTGACTAAGATCAACTGTACCTTGTATTTCATTCAAACATTTCTCAAGAAACTTAAGAATACAATGTATTTTAATTTTTTAGCTATAAAAGACTTGACTATGTTGGTTGTGTGAAGCAATTATTTAATAGGTTAAACAAACATTTAATTACCAACATATCTTTTTTGAGAAGTACATATTAGCACATTTTACAATTAAGGGAAAATGACATCCATTTAATAGATTAAGAAAACATTTAATTGCCAACATATCCTTCTTGAGAAGTAGTTATTAGCACATTTTACAATTAAGGGAAAATGACATGTTATGTAAATGCAAAAAATCAAAGTTACATTAATTCATGTAATGATGGGTCAAAACACCACCCATAGGAATACATTATAATCAACCTCCTTACATATTGATACAACAACAGTTAACTTTTCAGAATTATTTGATACATTTTATGGATGATAGTCTTTGTGTTAACTTTCAATTATAATGAGAAGAATTAATTTACAATCTTAATTTTTTGTTATAATTAGGTTAAAAATCTTGAATTGAAATAAGATATTTTAAGTTTAGTATGAAACTACACCATATGAAAAGCATTTTTCTTTTCCACTTCGGAGATTGCATTCTCTCCCTACTTTTAACTCGCATAACATAATGTGTTTATCTTTTTGAAAATATTTTAAGTTAGTAAGAAAATACACCATATGAAAAGCATTTTTCTTTTCCACTTCGGGGATTGCATTCTTTCCCTACTTTTAACTCGCATAACATAATTTGTTTATCTTTTTGAAAACGATAGACTTCACTCCATATTCATGGCATTGGAATGCCATGCTTTTTAAAAATATGTAATCCAGAAATTTCTATTTTAAAATATTTTGTCAAGATCTGGGAATGGTTAAATTGTTCAAATTTCTAATTGTTATTGTCGTGGATACCTCTATTCTCTTCATATGTTTTTATAATCCAGTTGTAGAGGATTTATCAAATCATATAAAAGTACATGGTTTCACAAGTGGAAGCTTCTATTTTCTTGAATTTCTATAAGATAACTTTTAAGGCTCTGTTGAGACGCCGAGATTATGAGAAATGAAATGAGAATAAGGTTATTAGCTTAAAGTCCCTTTCTATATTGTGCTTCTCGAATAGCAATTGTGGTGGAATTATCCAAGCTAACGATCTGTTGAGGTTGTCGATAATTCATATTTTAGGACAAAAATAATAAATGGCAATGGAAATATATTGTTGTGGAAATACTTTTTCAAAACGAGCTAACGATCTGTTGAGGTTGTCGATAATTCATATTTTAGGACAAAAATAATAAATGGCAATGGAAATATATTGTTGTGGAAATACTTTTTCAAAACGTTTTAGTACAGTGTGGAATTTAGACTTTTATTTATGAGGGATCTAATCAGGTTGTTTATGTATTCTCTTTGATATATATTGTCAAGTTTTAAAAGTCATATTTTGTTGAAATTGGAAGCTTGGTTTTCCTTTTTACTTAACAACTAATTTTTATCTTCAAATTGTGCAATAAACTTTTGAATTTATGTGATTTTATTTCAATATTCAAATTGTGCAATAAACTTTTGAATTTATGTGATTTTATTTCAATATTAAAGGATAACAATTTATGAGCAGCTTCCAACTTCACCATATGGAGTTCCCAATTGATAATTAAAACCTTATTTGATATTTTTCCTTTCCCAATGTTTTGTATCCTGCATGTCATTGTGATAATAAGAACTTTTTGTATCTATTTAAATATTATGGTCATGTTATAAAATTTCTATAGAAATTGAATGTCTAATTTGTAGAATATTAATAGTGCTCCAAGAATGGCAGGGGAAGAATAGATTGCATTCTTTGATTCTAAGATAAAATTGTGCATTGGATGATAGGCTTTAGAAAAAAGTCTCCAAAATTTTAAAACCAAGTACCATAACCTTTTACAAGTTTTTAAAAAATTTGTAAGCTCTAGCTCAAGGTCCTTTGAAGGAACATATTCAACATATCTAGAAAACAAGTAAAGTTATATGACAATGATGAATTTCCTTTAAATTAAAGGTGTTCAGGTGAGAACAAGGTTTGATTTCATCAAGGAATGAAATGCTTCTTTCAAGTATTTTATTGCTTAATTTGTATAGATTTTAAATGTGTAAAAATGAGTTTTTGTATGGAATTTGAGAGCTCTCAAAGGTTAAAGTCCAAAATCAAGTGGTTCTTTCTCTGACATTTACTCTTTATTTTCAGGTTGCTTGGTTGGGGTTATTATCAAACAAAGGTTGATGGATATGACACAATACCTAGAGGAAATTCTTAGAAACGTTATCATAGGCAAGAAATCTTATTTGACTTGATATGCATTCTTCTTGATTTCCACAATGTCCTTTTCCTATGAAGAATGAAAATTTCTCAAAGGGAGGATGTCGTTTGTTTATGAATTTTTATGAGAATTATTAAAGATCTTATCTATGGTGACTATTTTGATATGTGCAAATAGGTTCCTTCATAAGATAACGTTTTGGACATGTGAATTCATCGATTCATATGGTTAAACATTTGGGATCCTTTTTTAATTTCCTTGTGTATAACTACCACCTGTGTTTGCAACATTGGATGGGCGTGTGATGAAGTAACACTTGACTTCACCGCATTCCTATCTGATGCCTAAACAAATGTGTTGGTTAATATATTCCACTTTAATAGGGTTGCTTTGAGCAACTCCATATACATGTTGATCCTTGATTTCTATTTTTGTACAAGGAGAGATAGAGCTCTATAGGACTTCTAGTTGGTAGCCCAAATGCAATTGATAATTTTATGATGAAAATCATTGCACTAGTTATCTATTATCAAACACATATTAGTGTGTACATCTAGCATTTGTCCAAATTTGTTCCATAAACACAATATGAAAAATTGTTAGGTGGTCTTGAATTATTCAAAATGTATTCTATACTGAAATTCTTTAAATTGTGTGGAGAGACTGTTTTACAAAGATAAGTCAATGTTGAAATTTCCATCAATGAATGAAAGTCTTAATAAATTTGAGAAAGGTTGTTTTCTAATTTTACATTAGGAATAATGAACATTGTTTGTGATTTACAAAGATCCATTTAAACTTGGAATTTATTAGTACTTAGAAGGATTAAAAAGAAATTGAAATGTAAAATTATGTTTCTTTTTCCAAATATGTAAAATGAATATATTACATTTGAATGAATACATTTTCCTATTATTATATATGGCTCTATAATTTATCAAAAAAAATTACAAGACCTTACAAGATTTTATAATTCATGGAAATAATCGCAAAAATTTTACAACTTTTTATAATTAAGTGAAAGATTCGCCAAGATTTTACAAGATTGTGTAAAATAGTAAAAGATTAGCCAAAACATTATATATATAGATGTTGTATTATTGATAAAATAGTCTTTAAATTTTCCTACATATCATGGGGATTCGCCCATTTATTATTCATATAAATTTATGGGGGGTTCTTAAAATCACCCTTGTCAAGCAACCACTTAGGAAGCATCACCCCTTTCAAGGTACTAGTTAATTTTTTTTTTTTTTTTAACTAGAATGGTTATGTTGTATTAATCGGCTTGCTCGCAAGCCTGGAACAGAAAGTTACA
>SNQJ01S0054091.1:72064-94134 GCA_010110895.2 Picea sitchensis
ATTATTCATTATTCACAATGGTTAATGAGAATTCTTTCCATTCTTTCTCTCCTTCTTCTTTTTTCAATTCTCTCTGCAAATGTGTGTATCATTGTTTAGCTAGATATATTCTGTGTAGTTCAACACATTTACAGACATATCAAATACTCCCATCATGTCCCACAAACCTTTTGGCATTTAATTTTTTGGGGTTAGGGTTTTTTATTTTCTTTATGTTAAAAATGCCTTTGGAGCCTCATTGTAAAAATCATCATATTCTTGAGAATGAGTGTAGCCGTCACATCTGTTCTCAAATATAAGATGCCACCATTATAGCAATTTCATTCATTCTATATTTTTTCAGTTTCTATACATTTCTTTCATTAATAGAAATTTGGTATTATTGTATCTCTCTATTTCTTGTAATATTTATTTGTATTTCATTGTTAAATATTTTCCTTCATATCCTTCTTAAAATAATTCAGATTATTTGGCCTATAGTATCCTATCTCACCAACCTATAAACATATGTACATTTACAATTGGGGTTCATCCTCAGGGTATTGCATTCCCCTCCCGCTTATTTATGCATTGTCCTCAGTGCATTACATATAATGTACAATCAAAATTCTTCAAAAATCCCATTTTCTTTTATTTTAAATCTTGTTATCCTTCAAGTGTTTTTCTTTTCAAGCACCAGATTCATGTCTTCATACTTCAACTAGAAGCCATTTTCTCTATTCCTTAGAGTTGATTCAGTAAATAATTCTACTCATTGTGTCATTCTTGAGCTACCTCATCCTTATTTCACTCACCCTTCCAATCTCATGAATCCTTTCACTTCTACACAATCCTTCATCGATCCATATTGACAAGTCTTTCACACATAAGGAGAGCATTATCTCATTACCAGACCCCCACTATGGATTTGCAATTTAAGGCTCCAATGTCCCAACAGTAGCCATTCTTCCTAGGAATTTCAGCTTCAATGCCATCATCTCATCTGTATCACACACATATAGTCAACATGAGACAATATCAGAATAATTTTATTTAAAAATTCAATGTTTTTTGTTTCATAAGAAAATTCAGATTTTTCCAAAATATGGAATTCCATCTCATATTTTCCTGATTGTTGTAACAATAAGCATCAATATTTCTTATATATTGCAAAAGTTTCCTACTTGAGACCACTTTTCATGCAATATTTTCATCTTGCATTCAGGGAAATAGATGATTAGTATTTCATGTACCATATAATTCTATTGTAATATTTACAAAGACTCACAAAGTGATTTCATAAGTATACTCTACACTTAACAATTCAACCATAGATATCAAACCATTTCTTAAATAGAATGAAATTATCATTATATGCATAGGAATTTTCAGCGATTAGGCTTTTCATTCTTTCAACATCATTATTTTCATTACTCTATTTTCTTGAACAGAAATTTCATGTAGTCAATGCTCATGTGACTACTTGACTTGCCACTCTCTTGTTGCAATATCTAACAACTCTTGAAATTCTCTCAACTCTACGAGTCAATAATAATTGCAACATTTCAGCTGCTAGCATAATCATTTATATTAAATATCTTATATGCATATATTCATCGAAATGCATTCAACAAATGAACTCAAGCATAAACAACTCTATCATGCATGAGTGCAACTATACCACTTACACACTATCCATGAGTGCAATTCTTCATGCATATATATTAAATCCACCCTTGCATTGGCTTCAAAATGCCCTTTTTCTAAGTCATGCATATCATCATGGTAAATTGGAAGGTATGGCCAATTCCTCGACACATCATCCATACACTTCCCTTTTCTTGCTCAATCATTTGGATGCCTTCCTTTTCGACGAAAACAATATACCAAGAACATAATTTAATGGTTCTCTTTAGTGTTAGCAAAAAGGTTGTAATCCAAACATTAGCTATAAGTAGGAAGTTTCCTTGGATACTTGTGTGGCATTAAATCCTTTTCATATCCAACCATTTCATGGCCTCATACATGACTATATTTATTGGCATTCATTCCTATAATAGGGTCATACACTTTTATTGATTTGGTTATTACTTCATAACCAATATAACATGACATGCTACTATGTCATTTGTATGCATTCAAAAGATAAACAAATTTTATAATTATCACAGGCCTTCAAACTTTACCACCCAAAGTGGTGTATCATTTCCATTAATCCATTCTAATTATACATTAATTCCATTTTATAAAATATCTCTGGCTGGAGAAATTCTTACCTAATTCCCTTTAGCAATTATGCAACATGAATACATAAAATTCATACCTGCATAGTTTTCATTAAACAAATTTGATTCTACATGATTATCTGGTAATAACAAGAGCTCTCATGCCTCCTTTACTAGTCTTATAATAAACATTTTGTATTTTTGTTGGTTCCTTCCATATGCAGCAACATCATTACCAACACTTGCATCCATGCAAAAAAAATTCTCTTTCCTGACACAACAACCACCATTAGCAACATCATATTCTTATATATAACCATACACTACTCCTAGTCTTTAACATGTTATATATGTATATATATATATAACAAGTTGCATTCACTAATGCATATCTATATACACTAACAATGCATTTTAACATTCTTATAATTCAAGATGTAATCTAACTTTCGTTGCTATGTATGGTTGTCAGCCATGCCATATCATATTTGTTGCTACAACAATTTCAACAATGTCTGTTATCATTCACTATTCTATTCATTGTTCCTAGCTATCCTCAATTTCCCTGAATTCCTACATCCTTTTTGTGCTCTCACTGTAATCACTGCACATGATTATTTCTTCCCTGAGCACTTTTCAAGTGAATCCACTCTTGGCTACCTTTTCTTTTCTAGCCAAATACTATGTTGATATTAATTTTCAGCATTCATAATTTTTTGGATCCCTTTGATCCAACACATATATGATCCAATTACATAACCATTCATGCTTTCTTATTGACTTTAGCACTTGCAGTCTCTTTCACTTTACCATCCCTTTTCTTAGCAACCCAGCCTAAACCATGAATTGCATAGTCAATTCCTAGCATACCATAATGGTGTAAATATGTTTTCTTTTCCACCTTCATAGAATTAATCTAGCAGTAGTTAGAATTGATTGATTCTAATTGCCATCATAAATTCCAATGATACTTCCAACCACTTGGAATCTCACTACTGGGTCTTTTTTAACTTGAGATGGGTTCTACTCATATTTTATTCCTTTTGCATTCCACAACAAGAATAGAATGATTTTCTTCTTTGTGATTCTTATTGATGTCCCTACGGGAAATCACCTCCATGTTTGGATCCCTTTGACTTGTCATCCCATTCTACCTTGGTAATGTCCTCATCACCTTTGAAATGTACCCAAAATTATCTATAGCATGGATCATGTAGGAGAATCACTCCACCTTAGAAACGTGTCAGCATTCCAGCACATCAAAGCGCATTCAAGGAGGGTAGAGGCACCAACCCTCTCATTTTCTCCTCATTTTTAAATTTAAAATGTAAAATTAAATGCAATTAAATGTTGTAAGGCTGGAAGAGCCAAGTAGATGACTTTGTGATGGTAGGAGATAAGGTCGCCTTTAATGGCTAACAAGCTGATGGGATCTAGATCTGATTTGGACTACATGGCCATTGCATGTAATTCAATGTAATTAATGAGCATAGGTGACTTGGAGGGAGAGTTCGAGGTGCCCCTCTTTTGTAAAAGATCTTTGTATAAAAATTCATTAGAGAGCTAGCCCGTAGAAGAGATGAGCAAGTAGAGAGCTCAAGAGAGGAGAGAACATTCCAGACACTGTTGTAGTCCAAGTTCAAGCATTGCAATTAGTATTTTGATATTAATAGAAAGGAACAAACTTCTATGTTTACCAATTCCTGTGTGGTGAATGCTTGTGAATGTCATATATGTGTGTTTGTGAGTTTATGTTGTAGATGTATGAGTTATATTTTCATTTGCAGGGTGAATATAGATTCCGCTATATGTTTGAGAGATGTTGAGTTATCTCTAGGTTCTTTAGGCTAAATGCAAGGAGTGCATGACAGAGTGTTGAGAACTCTATGAGCCAATGCAAGGAGTGTGTATCTGAACTTTTCTTCGAGTTTAGAGGAGAGCATGTCAGGGGGCACACTAGAATAGTTCGCAATCTCAGAGAGGATCCTCAAGGTTGTTGAAAACCTTGGAGGAGAGAGTGTGTAGAGGAGGAACAAAGAAATAGAATTGCTAAATATTTTGTAGAGTCTTCCAGGAGGGCATTAAGCAGGTGCAAGGAGTGCACAGGTGAAATTTGTTTGAGTTATGAAAAGAGGAGTGTCAAGGAGAAGACACTCACAGAGTTACTGAACACTCTGTAAGCTCAGTAAGGAGTGCTTGAGCATATGTTTCTAAGAGGGCACATATATCCCTTCAAGGAAGAAAGGGATAGATACCTTTGAGGTACAAGCAGTCGAAGCTCAAGGTGAAATAGAGCTGTTGAATACTCTGGAGGAAGACATGTGCAATGAGTGCACCAGTCCAACACTTAGACAAGTGTTGAAAGGATTCGTTTGAAATACTTCGTCGAGTGCAAGGAGAGCTGAGAGGTGTGAACTTGGGTCAAGTTTCAAATTTCAGAAGGAAAATCAAAAGTCGAGTCTCAAAGTAGTCGAGCTCGCGGGAGAAGGTTCAAGGACAAAAACCTTTGAACACTTAGAAATTTTTCCAAATTTCGGGAGAAAGTGCAAGCTTAGGAGGAGGAGCAACAACAACCATCAGATCCACTGCAGAGAAAGAGATATGGACCATTGGATTCCATGTTCAGAGACCTAGAAGAGTGCGCAGGAGGAGAACAGATCTCGGTCGTTAAATCTGAGCACGTGGATCAACAAGCGTTGGATCTAGAGGAGGGAGTACTTGCGAAGTCTCGTAGTCCCATCGAAGAAGGGGACCATCCATATTCTAGAGAGACAGGTGGTAGTAGATCGAAGGGTCTGGGAGGTACATCTACAAAAGATTTGTGTGGAGAAGAACCTTAAAATGTCGAAGCTCTGAAGAGCGGAGTGAACCTTGATCCTTGATCGTCAAGAGACAAGTGGAAGTATATCAGAGAGTTCCTGGGAAGGAACTTCAGAAGAATCAACATTGAGAAAAGTGCAATCTTCATGAAGTCACGAATGGCGAAGAAGATCTGGACTGTTGGATCTAGAAGGATGTGTGGCGGAGATCCACATATTTTAGAGGAGAGGTACTCTCGAAGAAACTGGGTATAGTTTTGTGACAATTACCCAAAGCGTTGGAGCCTGAAATTAGAGAGGATCATTGATCCTCACATCGGTTATGTTCGCAGTTCAGGGTTCATAGAGTTTGGCGGTGACTGGAGTTGAAATAGTCAAATCCCAGAGTCTGGAGTGCCCAAGAGATTAAGCCTCGGGTCATATCCCGAGGTCACATGGAGAGAGGGACTAGTGGAAAGAAGCTAGCACCCGTTGGCATTGATATTTGAATAGGGGCTTACCAAGAGCCCACGAGTTACATAATGCCTATGCCTTAGGGAGAGAGGGCCTGTGTAAATTGGTTTGGGATCTATCAGAGGCCTGAAGAGTCAATCAGACTCCTTGATTGGAATGATCCTAGACTAGGAGTTCGTACATCCCCGAGGAAGAGAATGGGGGTGTGCGCCAAGTGGTATCAGAGATTGATTTTGTCTACAGATTGTAGGCAAAGGTGAGAAGGTGAAAATGAGATAGTATGGTAACATCAAATGGTATCATAAGATTAATTTCTCCTTTAGATAGTAGGTGAAGGAGGAAACAAAGTGCGATTCTCTGTAAATATTGTTGCAAGGCATGCAACAAATTGTAGGCAACCAGGAGGGTTGGAAGCGGAGAAGGAAAATGGATACAAATGGCCATAAGCATGGTCAAGGAAAGGAACCCCAGTATAAAAGTAAAGAATAAATTGACAAGGAGCTCAGTGAGATAAGAGCAGAGATGGAAAGGATGGCATTGAATATATAGCAGGAGGAAAAGGTACATTGGTGGTACGAATGGCGTCTAAATAGGAAGGAAAAATGGCATGTTGAAAAGATGTTGGCCAAAAAGAAGGAACAAGTAGTAAGGAGTTGGCTAAGGCATGTTGAAAACCTCAATGACACAGAACATGAGATGGTTTACATCTGTGAACCATAATTTGGGAGAACCCTTACTGATGAGGAAGGGAGATCAGTTAAAGGTCTCATAAACTGTTAGGAGGGAAGAGATGTATTTTCAAATTTATAGATGGGTAATGAGATGATATCAGAGGATGTCATGAAATTCTATAACGACAATAATAGAAATTCAAATTGTCAGGTGGGAAATGAGTTGAGATCAGTTAATATCATAGTATTCCAATAGAGTAGAGGATAAATCCCATATTTCCAGGTGGAAAAGGGAGAAGAGATGAACTCAACTAAGAGTTCAGATCAACAAGGTGTGATGATGGAGGAGGATCAGAGGTTTGTTCTGGTCATTGGTGGAATTGAGATATTTCTGCCAACTAGCCAAGTAGAGGCTAGCATAAGTGGTGCAGGTGCAGCAACAGAAAGACAACTAGCGGAGACTGTCATAAGGGAGGAAATGGAGTAGATACTAAAGTATTCCCAAATAGGATAAGAACATGAGCATTCAGAGAAATGGCTCAAAAATTTCAGCCAGGAAGTTGAATAGGAGATGAATGCAACATTAGAGCCTGGAGTAGAAGAGGAAGAAAATAGCATAGACTTTGTTGATCTATGTGAGGATCTCGAAGCATTGGAGAGAAGGGTAGCAGTGCCAAGCCTACAAATCCAACAAGCTAAGTTGGAGACAAGTGAAGGAGCATACCATCCTGGGGAAACGTTGGAGGAAGCTGGAGATGTACTAGCAGAGGAGATGACAGAAGTCAATTAGTCAGAGGAGGAAGTTGAGCAACAACTTAGTGATGGGACTGCAGAACTGGAGTTTGCAGTAGGGTGGAAATATAATGCCACGAAAGAGGAAAACAACATGCAGGATCAGGATGATCTACCCATTGATAAGGAGGGAGTGCAACATAGAAGACTACATAAGGAGAACCCACTAGTAGAGCAACTAGACATGGTGATATAGGAGATAAGAAAGTTGATGGAGAGGTCAACAGTAGAAGCATTTATCAAGGGGAAGTTGAATAGAAGAAAGCCTACAAGAGAAACAGGGAAGCAACAACAGCAGCAGCAATGAAGAGGAGCAAGAGGACAACTCCAAATGAGAGTTTGGGATCCAAGAGGATTTCAACACTGGGACACAGGAGCTCATGATTTTCCCATAGTGGAGTATGATGCAGGAGCATCGCTCCACCTCAGCAACGCACTAGGATTCTATCACATCAAAGTGCATTCAAGGAGGGGAGAGGCATCAACTCTCTCGTTTTTCCCTCATTTTTAAATTTCAAATGTAAAATTAAATGAAATTAAATGTTGTAAGGTTGGAAGAGCCAAGTCGATGAATTTGTGTAGGTAGGAGATAAGGTCTCCTTCAATGGATGGCAGGCTGATAGGATCTAGATCTGATTTAGAATAGATGCCCATTGAATGTAATTCAATCTAATTAATGAGAGTAGGTGAGTTTGAGGGAGAGCTCGAGGAGCCCCTCTTTTGTAAAATATATTTGTATCAAAATTCATTAGAGAGCTAGCATGTAAAAGATATGAGGGAGTAGAGATATCGAAAGAGGAGAGAAGAGACGAGACTCTATTGCAGTTTGAGCTCAAGCATTGTAATTAGTATTATGATATTAATACAAAGAAACACACTTCTTTGTTTACCAATTCTCGTGTGGTGAATGCTTTTGAATGTCATCTATGTGTGTTTGTGAGTTTTTGTTGTAGATATATGAGTTAGATTTCCATCTGCAGAGTGAATATAGAATCCTCTATCTTTTTTAGAGTTGTTGAGTTATCTCTGGGTTCTTTAGGATAAATGCAAGGAGTGTATGACATAGTGTTGAGAACTCAATGAACCAATGCAAGAAGTGCGAATCTAAATTCTGCTTCGAGTTCAAATGAGAATGTGCTAGGAGGGCACACCAGAATAGTTCATAATCTCAGAGAGGAGCCTCAAGGTTGTTGAACACCTTGGAGTAGAGACTGTGTAGAGGAGGCACAAAGAAACATAATCACTGAATATTCTATAGAGCTATGCCAGGAGGGCATTGCGCAGGTGCAAGGAGTGCACAAGTGAACTCTGTTTGATTTCTGAAAAGAGGAGTGTCAAGGAGAATACACTCACAGAGTTACTGAACACTCTGTAAGCTCAACAATGAGTTCTTGAGTAGAAGTTTCCAAGAGGGAACATATATCCCTTCAAGGAACAAAGGTATAGAGACCTTTGAGGTCTGATCAGTGGAAGCTCAAGGTGAAACAGAGCTGTTGAATACTCTGGAGGAAGACCTATACAAGGAGTGCACCGGGCCAACACTTAGACAAGTGTTGAAAGGAGTCATTTGAAATAATTCATCGAGCGCAAGGAGAGCATGGAGGTGTTAACTTGGTTCAAGTTTCAAATATCAAGAGAAAAAGAAGAAGCCGAGACTCAAAATAGTCAATCTCGCAGGAGAAGGTTCAAGGACCAAAACCTTTGAACACTTATAAATTTTCCCAAATTTTGGTAGAAAGTGCAAGCTCAAGAGGAGGAGCAACAACAACCATCAGATCAACTGCAAAGAAAGAGATTTGGACCATTGGATTCCACGTCTAGACACCTAAAAGAGCGCACAGGAGGAGAACAAATATCAGTTGTTATATTTGAGCACGTGGATCAACAAGCATTGGATCTATAGGAGCGCGGACTTGTAAAGTCCCGAAGTCCCACCAAAGAAAGTGACCTTCCATCTTCTAGAGAGACAGGTGGCAGTAGATTGAATGGTTCGGGAGGTAGAGATCAAGAAGATCTGCGTGGAGTAGAAGATGAAACTGTCGAAGCTCCAAAGATCCGACTAGACCCTAATACTTGATCATCATGAGAGAAGTGGTAGTAGATCCGAGAGTTTGTGGGAAGGAACTTCAGAAGAATCAGCATGGAGAAAGGTGCAATCTTCGTGAAGTCGTGAAGGGCGGAGAAGATCTGGACCATTGGATATAGAAGGACATGTGGTGGAGATCCGCGTGTTTGAGAGGAGAAGTGCTCTAGAAGAAATTGGGTGCAGTGTTGCGAGAATAACCCGAATCGCTGGAGCCCAAAATTAGAGAGGAACCTTGATCCTCACACCAGTTATGTTCGCGGTTCATGGTTTAGAGACTTTGGCGGTGGCTATAGTTGAAATAGTCGAAGCCCAGATTCTAGAGCGCCTAGGAAATTAAGCCTCAAGTCATAGCCCTAGGTCATATTGAAAGAGGGACTAGTGGAAAGAAGCTAGCACCCATTGGTGCTGAGATTTGAATAGGGGCTTAGTAGGAGCCCACGGGCTACTTAAAACCTATGCCTTAGGGAGAGAGGGCCTATGTAAATTGGTTTGGGGTCTACCAGAGGCCCAAAGAGTCAATATGGAAACTTTATTTGAATGATCCTAGACCAGGAGGTCATGCAGCCCCGAGGGAGAGAATGGTGGTGTGCGTCAAGTGGTATCAGAGCTTGGTTTTGTCTACAGATCATAAGTAAAGGTGAGAAGGTGAAAAGGAGATAGTCTGATAACATCAAATGGTATCAGGAGCTTAATTTCGCCTATAGACAGTAGGTGAAGGAGGAAACAAAGTGCGATGCTCTGTGAAGATTGTTGCAAGGCATGAAGCAAATGGTAGGCAGCCAGGAGGGTTGAAAGAGGAGAAGGAAAATGGATACCAATGGCCATAAGTTTGTTAAAGGAAAGGACCCCCAATAGAAAAGTAAAGAAGAAATTCACAAGGAGCTCAGTGAGATAAGAGAAGAGATGGAAATTCTAGCATTGAAGATGCAACAGGAGGAAAAGGTGCATTGGAGGTACGAATGGCCTCTGAACAAGAAGGAGAAATAGTCTGTTCAAAAGATGTTCTCCAGAAAGAAGCAATAGGTAGTAAGGAGGTGGTTGAGGCATGCTGGAAACCACAATGACATAGAATAGGAGATGGTTTAAATCTGTGAACCAAAATTTGGGATAACCCTTAGTGATGAGGAAGGGAGATCAGTTAAAGGTCTCATAAACTGCCAGGAGGGCAGAGATGATTTTTCAAATTGTCAGGTGGGCAATGATCTGAGATTAGAGGATGTCATGAAATTCTATGAGGGTAGTAATGGAAATTCAAATTGTCAAGTGGGCAATGAGTTGAGATCAATTGATCTCATAGAATTCCAATAGAGCAGAGGATAAATCTTATATTTCCAGCTGGGAAAGGGAGAAGAGATGAACTCAGCTGAGAGTTCAGATCAACAAGGTGTGTTGATGGAGGAGGATCAGAGGTGTGTTCTGGTCATTGGTGGAATTGAGATATTCCTGCCAACTAGCCAATTAGAGGCTAGCATACGTGTTGCAGCTACAGAACCAGAAGGACAGCTAGCACAGACTGTCATAAGGGAGGAAATGGAGCAGATACTGAAGTATTCCCACGTAGGAGAAGAAGATGAGAACTCAGATAAATGGCTCAAAAATTTCATCCAAGAAGTTGGATAGGAGATTAATGAAGCACTGGATTATGTAGCATAAGAGGAACAAAACATCATAGACTTTGTTCATCTATGTGAGGAACTTGAAGCCCTGGAGAGAAAGGTAGCAATGCAAAGCCTACAAATCCAACAAGCTAAGCTGGAGACAGGTGAAGGAGAATACCTTCCTGGGGAAATGTTGGAGGAATATGGATATGTACCAGCAGAGGAGCTGACAGAATTCCATCAATCAGAGGAGGAAGTCGAGAAACAACTCATTGATGAGACTTCAGAACTAGAGTCTGCAGTAGGGTGGCAAGATAATGTGACATAAGAGGAAAACAACATGGGGGATTAGGATGATCTACCCATTGATAAAGAGGGAGTGCAACAGAGAAGAATGCATAAGGAGAACCAAGAAGCATAGAAAATAGATAGGGTAATATAGGAGATAAGAAATTTGATGGAGAGGTCAGTAGCAGAATCATTCGGAAAGGGGAAGTTGAATAGAAGGAAACCTGCAAGAGAAGCAAGGAAGCAGCAACAACAGCAACAAAGAAGAGGAGAAAGAGGACAACTCCAAAGGAGATTTTGGGATATTGAAGGATTTCAACACTAGGACACAAGAGCTCATGAGGAGGAGCTCATGATTTTTTCAACAATGGAGTATGATGCAGGAGCATCGCTCCACCTCAAAAACGCATCAAGATTCTAGCACATCAAAGCGCATTCAAGGAGGGGAGAGGCATCAGACCTCTCGTTTTTCCCTCATTTTTAAATTTCAAATCTAAAATTAAATGAAATTAAATGTTGTAAGGTTGGAAGAGCCAAGTCGATGACTTTGTGCAGGCAGGAGATAAGGTCACCTTTAATGGATGATAGGTTGATGGGATCTAGATCTTATTCGGACTATATGGCCATTGAATGTAATTCAATGTAATTAATGAGACTAGGTGAGTTGGAGGTAGAGCTCGAGGATCCCCTCTTTTGTAAAAGATCTTTGTATCAAAATTCATTAGAGAGCTAGCATGTAGAAGAAATGAGCGAGTAGAGATATCGAGAGACGAGAGAAGAGTCAAGACTTTGTTGCAGTTCGAGCTCAAGCATTGTAATTAGTATTCTGATATTAATACAAAGAAACGTACTTGTTTGTTTACCAATTCCTATGTTGTGAATGCTTGTGAATGTCATATATGTGTGTTTGTGAGTTTATGCTGTAGATGTATGAGTTAGATTTCCATTTGCAGGGTGAAGATAGATTCCTCTATTTGTTTGAGAGCTATTGATTTATCTCTGGGTTGTTTAGGATAAATGCAAGGAGTGCATGAGAGAGTGTTGAGAACTCTATGAGCCAACGCAAGGAGTGCGTATCTGAACTCTGCTTCGAGTTTAGAGGAGAACGTGCTAGTAGGGCACACTAGAATAGTTCACAATCTTAGAGAGGTTCCTCAAGGTTGTTGAAAACCTTGGAGGAGAGACTGTGTAGAGGAGGCACAAAGAAACAGAATCACTGAATATTCTATAGAGCTCTTCCGAGACATGTGCAGGTGAACTCTGTTTGAGTTATGAAAAGAGGAGTTTCAAGGAGACGACACTCAGAGAGTTACTGAAAAATATGTAAGCTTAGCAAGGCGTTCTTGAGCAGAAGTTTCCATGAGGCCACATATATCCCTTAGAGGTACAAAGGGACAGAGACCTTTGAGGTCGGAGCAGTCAAAGCTCAAGGTGAAACAGAGTTGTTGAATACTCTGGAGGAATACTTGTGCAAGGAGTGCACCAGGCCAACACTTAGACAAGTGTTGAAAGGAGTCATTTCAAATACTTCTTCGAGTGCAAGGAGAGCATGGAGGTGTGAACTTGGTTCAAGTTTCAAAGATCAGGAGGAAAAGTAGAAGTCGAGAATCAAAATAGTTGAGCTCACAGGAGAATGTTCAATGACCAAAACCTTTGAACACTTAGAAATTTTCTCAAATTTCGGAAGACAGTGCATGCTTAGGAAGAGGAGAAACAACATCCATGAAATCAACTATAGAGAAAGATATTTGGATTGTTGAATTCCACGTCTAGACATCCAGAAGAGCACACAAGAGGAGAACATATCTCAATCGTTAGATCCAAGCATGTGGATCAACAAGCGTTGGATCTAGAGGAGGGTGGACTTGTGAAGTCCTAAAGTCCCACCAAAGAAAGGGCCCATCCATCTTCTAGAGAGATAGGTGGTAGTAGATCGAAGAGTTCGGGAGGTAGGGCTCTAAAATATCTACATGGAGTAGAATATGAAACTATCAAAGCTCTGAAGAGAGGATTAGACCCTGATCCTTGATCGTCAGGAGACAGTTGGTAGCAGATACGAGATTTTGTGGGAAGGAACTTCATAAGAATTAGCATGGATAAAGGTGCAATCTTCACGATGTCGCTAAGGGCAGAGAATATCTAGACCGTTGGATCCAAAAGGACGTGTGGTGAAGATCCACGTGTTTCATAGGGGAAGTACTCAAGAAGAAACTGGGTGCAATGTTGCGACAATCACCCGAAGTGTCAGAGACCAAAATTAGAAAGGACAGTTGATCCTCGCACCGGTTATGTTTGCGGTTCATGGTTCAAAGATTTTGGCGGTGAGTGCAGTTGAAACAGCTAAGGCCCATATTCTGAAGCACCCAAGAGATTAGGCCTTAGGTCATAGATCGAGGATGCATGGAGAGAGTGACTAGTGGAAAGAAGCTAGCACCCATTGGCATTGATATTTGAACAAGGTATTAGCAGGATCTCGTGGGTTACATAAATCCTATGCCTTAGGGAAAGAGGGCCTGTGTAAATTGGTTTGGGTTATAGCAGAGGCTCGAAGAGTCGATCCAACTCCTTGATTGGAATGATCCTAGACTAGGAGGTCGTGTATCCCTGCGGGAGAAAATGGGGGTGTGCACCAATGGACAATCCATTTCATTTTTGTCACAATTCTTGAGTGTTGTAATAGACTTGAATAACTTTGAATCCACCTAGTGGTACCTTTTTCCACTATCCTTTGGTTATTTATGAACTTGATCTAATTCCTAAATGCTCTTAGATTTATGTAATGTCTTCCCCATAAGTATGGTTACATACCTCTAGAATCAATCTGCACATAGGGCATAACTTTATTCATGTGTTGGCACTCTTTATCTTACATGCACCTTCATTTCTCCACCTTTGAAGTTCTTGTTGAAAGTTTTAGTTGGTTGTCATTGATGACAACCCTTGAAGCAATTCTAGTAGCCCTGACAGTATGGTAATGGAACCCATAGTTGATAGAGGAATAAAGACATGAATTTCAATTTATTTTCAAGTAATACTATCATAAATGGACAATACACATCATGATGTTTCCAATGATAGGTGGAATTCCATGTGGTTCCTCACAGTTGAGGAGTTAAGTCCTTGTAAAGTTGGAGGACCTCGAAGAATGATCTAGAATCCCCTAGAAGGTCAACAAGTCAACAAGTAGTTATAGGTCATTCATTATGGGTAAATTAGTTTCAACAATAATTTAATTAATGGTAAAGTGGATGCAACAAGAGAATGTTGGTTAGCCCTTAAATAAGGAAAAAGGGGTAAAATAGTTACAAGATATCCCCTAAAGGAAGTCATTTGGGAAGTATAAATAAGAGATCAAGAGACTCCCACTTTCACCTATTGAGCACATTGAATATATATGTTGTAAAGTGTTATGGGTAGGTACTATTGACAGATCTGAAGTAGTGAGTCTGAAGCAACGAAATTCAGTGAAGAGAGAAGGTGCAGGAGTTGAAGGGTCGAAGTTGAGATTACAGTTTAGGTTTTTTCTGAGGCTATACATGAGATGCATTGAAGGAAGAGAAAAAATATCCATGAGTTGTAGTGAAATAAGAGTGTGGGAATCTGCAAGTTGCAGTGAAGGAAAACGTAAACTCTCAGATAAGCAAATAAATCTGTGGGTTGTATAGACATTAGGGCACAGACATCTTTGAGCCAGAGTGGGACAAACCACGAAAGTGATAGATTATGGAAGTGACAGTGATAGATGAGTAACATGTTGATTGATTCAGTGGTAGTGACAGGTTTTCTACATTTATATTTCTAGGTGGTTGGATGGGGCAAAAAAAGGGGTTGTAGCCTAGGATAGAATCAAACAGAGAAAGGATCAAGCTCTAAGAAAAAGAACAAAGAAGCTATGTAGAAATAGTCAAAGGCTCTCCTAAGAAGCAAGAAGGCAAGAGAAACCAAGAAAAATACAACAAAGACACTGCACCACCCAGAAGATTCATAATTCAGAATAAGAAGCAATCAACAATAAAGAGAAATGGAGAAGAATAAGGATTTATAAGAATGACACCATTCAGAAGATATTCCACCCCTAGGTATCAAACTATTTTTCTTGTTTTATGTTATTCATGTAATAATTTTGGACATAAACTTGTGAACAATACCAAGAGAAAAAACAACTATGAAGGATACACAAGAAATGGTTATCCAAGAAGGTCTCATGAAGCACAGATAAGAAGCTAAAACAAATTTGAATCCTTGAGTGTTGAAGTAGAATGCTACAAGTGCAACAACTTTGAACACATGGATAAATGTTGTATATTTATTGTTCCTCCTAGAGAATCACAATGGAATATCAACAGTCATACACATGAACCACAAAGGATATCGATAAATAAGTAGGATCAATTCAACACTAAATAATGCACACTCACCTTGTAAGCTCAACATAAGAAATGTGGATGGTATCTGGACAGTGGTTGTTCAAAGAATATGACAGGTGATAAGGAAATTTTTCTAACATTGAAGAAGGAAAGAGATGGATCAATTTCATTTGGGAATGACAACTCAACAAAAAATTATAGGAAGAGGCACAGTTAATCTTGGAAACAAGGATGCTAGGGCAGAACATGTTCTACTAGTTCAAGACATGAAGAAATTTTTTATAAGTGTAAGTCAGATGTGTGATCAAGGACAGAGACTTATGTTTGACTCAGAGAAATGTGAGATAAGGAAAGCATGATCAGACAAGTTGGTATCTACAACTGTAATAACTCCAAGCAACATATATGTACTAAATGAAATTGGAACGAAGATATGTTTACTAGGAGAGCATGATGAAAGTTGGCTTTAGCATAGAATAATGGGTCACATAAACTTTAATAATCTCATCCAAATCAGCAGAAAGGAAGTGGTAAGAGAAATTCATGAGATCTTGAAGCCAAGAAATACTCTATGCAAGCATTGTCTACATGGAAAACAAACCATGACCAAGTTCAAATATAAGGATTACTTCACATCAAAACTATTAGATATTGTACATACAAATCTATGTGGACCAACAAGAACAAAGGGATCGAATGAAGAACAATACTTTATTCTATTGGTTGATGATTGTAGTTTTCTTTTTTAGGAACAAATCAAAGGCATTTGAACACTTCAATATATACAAGGAAATGGTTGAAACTGAAATAGATTAAAAAATTAAGTGTTTTAGATCATACAATGAAGGAGATTTTACATCAAAGGAATTCATAGATATATCTAGTGAACATGGGATAAAGAGACAGTTCTCAACAGCCAGGACACCTCATAAAATTGGAGTTGTTGAAACGAAGAACATAACAATACAGGAAATGGCTAGAACCATGTTGAAAGATTCCAAGTTAAAGAATGATGTTTGAGTAGAAGAAGTACATACAATAGTTCATATTCATAACATATGAATGCTAAGAAATAAAAATGATAAAACTCCCTACGGGAAGATGGTAGGATTGGAAAATTTGACTCTCGAGTTGATAAAGGCATACTATTTGGGTACTCAAGAAAAACAAAAGAATGCAAATGCTTCAATATAAGACTCAACAGAATAGGTGTTATAAACCTAATTTGCACCCAGCCTGCATACCTAGCCTCTGGCTCTACTAGTTGCCAATTTCTTGAGCCAAGCTCTTCTAAAAATCCCTATTTTTTGAGCCACATGTGCCCTCATCTTCTACAGCCCATGTATGCACACATCCATACGCTTGCAGGCCTTCTACAACATGCGTATACTGACAAAAGCACGAAAAATGGAAAGTTGCATACGGGAAAGAGAGTTTTGGGAAATTGCTAAAACCATTTCACTGCCCATGGCCAGTCATTCAACTGGACAACTACCTATAAAATAAGGGGTAGGGGTCCCATTTGAAAAAGAGGAAGAAGAGTATAGAAACTCTGCCCAAATTTATCCCCCCTTTGCTCCAATTTCCTACAATTGTATTGTGAGGTTGAGGTTGAGGCAGAGTTTCTATACTCTTCTTCCTCTTTTTCAAATGAGACCCCTACCCCTTCTTTTATAGGTAGTTGTCCAGATGAATGACTGGCCATGGGCAGTCAAACAGTTTTAGCAATTTCCTGAAACTCTCTTTCCAGTCTGCAACTTTCCATTTTTCTTGCTTTTGTCAGTGTATGCATGTTGTAGAAGGCCTGCAAGCATATGGATGTGTGCATACGTGGGCTGTAGAAGGCTAGGGCGCGTGTGGCTCAAAAAAGAGGGATTTTTAGAAGAGTTTGGCTCAAGAAATTGGAAACTAGTAGGGCCAGAGGCTAGGTATGAAGGATGGGTGAAAAATAGGTTTATAACAATAGGGGAAAGCATCAATGTGACAATTGATGAAACAAATGGATGAAGGAAAGAAGAAGGAACAAAAGATTCAGTGGAACAAGATCATAAAGAATATTTGAAAGAAGAATAATTAGATGAAGAATTAGATTAATAAGAAGAGAATTCAAAGACATAGCAAGAGAAACAAGATCTTCAGGAACCTCAAAAGACACCTAGTAGATGAGTGTAGAAAAATCAGCCACCAGAACAAATCATTGGGAATAAATATTTAGGAGTTGAAACCTGAAGAAGAATATGTTCACCAGAACAACACCTAGAACTGCTATCCACAATTGAGAAAGGTAGATTTGAAGAATTCAACAAGGATGAATCTTGGATCAAAGTTATGAATGAAGAGTTGGACTAGATAGAGAAGAATGATACATTAGAACTTGTTCAAAGGCCGAAGAAGGAAAACATGAGCAATTCAAAGTGGTTCTTCAGAAAAAAATTGAATGAGGATGGATAGGCTACTGGGAACAAAAAAAGATTGGTATGTAAAGGATACACTCAGGTTGAAGGTATAGACTTTAAAGAGACATCTTCCCCTGTTTCCAGAATGGAAGCAATCAGGTTGATTCTAGATTGCTAGTTGAAGAAGGCACTATATGGTCTCAAACAAGCCCCCATAACATGGTATTAAATACTTGATAGGTACTTACAACAACAAGGGTTCAAGAAAGGAAATGCAGAAAACAATCTCTGCATAAAGTTAAATGAAGATAGTATCCTGATAATTGAAGTGTATGTTGATGATGTTATTTTTAGAAGTGATGATGACAGGATGATTCTCCAAAGACATGCAAAATAAGTTCGATATGTCATTAATTGGAGAGCTTTCCTTCTTTTTGGGACTACAAATATGTCAGAGAAACAAAAGTATCTTCATCTCTTAGACCAAGTATATCAAAGAAATGCTAAAAAGGTTTGGAATGGAAGATTGAAAACCATCCATTACTTCTATGAAGACCAGTTGCAAGTTAAGTAAGGATGATGATTCTAAGGATGTCGACCAAAGACAGTAAAAATCAATAATTCAAAGCTTGCTCTATGTAACAACTTCTAGACCAGATGTGATGCAGTCAGCTGGATAGGTTGCAAGGTTTCAGGCAGCATGAAAGGAATCACATGTTATGGAAGTGAAGAGGATATTCATGTATCTCAAAGGTACAAAAGAGTTTGGTATATGGTATCCAAAAGTGAATGATCTATCTCTTGTTTCCTATATAGATGCATATTTGGAAGGTTGCATTGATGATAGAAGAAGTACAAGTGGAGAAACCTTTTACTTGGGTGAGTGCCTGGTATCATGGTCGAGTAAGAAATAGTCATCAATATATTTATTTACAGCATAAGAAGAGTATATTGCAGCAGCAACAACATGTTGTACTCAAGTTATATGGATGAAACAAAATTTGAATAATATACAGGTTGAGTATGATGAGCCCATTTTGATATTTTGTGATAACAATAGTGCCATCAATATCTCAAAGAATCCAGTGATGCACTCCAAGACAAAACATATTTCAATCAAGTTTCACTTTCTATGGGAACAGGTTGCAGAGAATAACATCAAGGTCAAGTATATTGGGACAAAAGAGAAAATTGAAGATATCTTCATCAAACCTCTTCCGAGGGATACCTCTGAGTATCTTCGATAGAAACTTGGAGTAGCTTCTATCCCATAGTGAATTTTTGAATTATTTTCATATATGTCATGGATTTACAAGAGGAAGCACCATAAAGAGAAAATGGAAAATATAAATATATGAATCTTGTAGATAGGAGGAGCAGCCCAAGGGATAGTGCAAATAGGGGGAGCAACCCCAAAGGGAAATTACCCTTTTCCATTGATGTCAAAGGGGGAGAGAGAGTAATCATAGGCATGAAAATGCAGAGAAATAACAGAGGCATGATCACAAGAAGAGAAATGGAAATAGGGCGAGGATGAGCATAAGTGTTTCCATGCCATTATCATTGCATCATAGTATTTCCATCAATCACAAAGGGGGGTATTGTTCAAATTTTGAGCTGGTTTTCATTTATGTCAACCCTTGAAGAAAGTTTGGTTGCAAATTCTAGTAGCCCCAATAGTATGGTCGTGGAACCCATAGTTGATCAAGGAATAAATACATGAAGGTCAGTGTATTTTCAAGTAAGATTATTGTAAATGGATAGTAAATGTCATGTTGTTTTTGGTGATAGGTGGAACTCCACATGGTTCCTCACAATTGAGGAGTTATGGCCTTGTAAAGTTGGAGGACCCTGAAGAATGATCTAGAAGCCCCTATGAGGTCAACAAGTCAACAAGTAGTTACATGCCATTCATTATGGGTAAAGTAGTTGAAAAAATAATTTAATTAAGGGTAAATTGGTTGCAACAAGAGAGTGTGGGTTAGACCTAAAATAAGGAAAAGGGGTAAAACAATTACAACCTATCCCCTAAAGGAATTCCTTTGCGAAGTATAAATAAGAGATCAAGACACTCCCACTTGCACCTATTGAGCACATTGAATATATATGTTTTAAATTTTTATTGGCAGGTACTATTGATATATTTGAAGCAGTGAGTCTGAGGCAGCGAAATTCAGTGAAGACAGAAGTTCCAGGAGCCAAAGGGACTAAGTCAAGCTCATAATTTAGGTTTTTTTTTAGGTTATCCATGACGAGTTTTTGTGAAGGAAGAGTGTGAACATCTGTGAGTTGCAGTAAAAGAAGAGCACAAACATTCATAAGTTGCAGTGAAGGAAAATGTGAACTCTCAAAGAAACAAAGAAATATACAGGTTGCAGAGGCATTAGGGCATGGAAATCCATGGGTTTACAAAGTACACGACAAGAATATGTTGAGAAAAACAAATCTTTGAAGATCAAATCCATCAGGTCATTATAGGTTGAGAGATACAATTTATTGTGTATGTTAAGGTCTATATTAAGTAGTAGTCCAGCACAAAAATGTCTTATTAGTTCATGAGTATTTGTCTCGAAAGACATTATTATGGATCTCGGTATGAGGTTTTGAGGCACAAAGTTTGAGTGGTAACATTTGATGAATTACAACAGTAGTGACAATGACATATTAGTAACAGGTTAATTGATTCAATGGTAGTGATAGGTTGTCTACATTTATATTTCTTGGTGGTTGGATGGGGCAAGAAAACAGGGTTGTAGCCTCCTTCCAGTTGGTGTCAAAGAATCAGGAAGTTGGATATTCCTTTAGGTTGGAGCCTGAAAACTAGGGGGTTGTAGCCTACTTCGAGTTGTAGATGAAAAATAAGGAAGATGGTGCTTCCTATGAATGTATTTCTTCTAACATATAAGAAAATCATTATGTGGTTTTTTCCCGCATTGGGTTTCCATGTAAACTTCTAGTGTAATGTGTATTTGTGAGATGTTGGCCTTATCTCCAAGTATACCCTATATTTCTTTTTCTCATAAGATAATATTTTAACTTGACAATCTTTTTTAGTGTAGATGTGCTCACATTGTACTACCATATACGTACATTGAAATCCTTTAGAGTGAATGGACTTTCATTATTTCATTCACTACATGATATACTCTTATGCCTAGATTCTATTGAGGACTATGTTTAACATGAGTGGATTCCCAAGACTTTATGGTTGCTTATAGTCTCATGTATTAACACTCTTTAGTCTTTACCTTTGATCTTCTTGTGAGATATTATTGACATAGAACCCTTTGGTTGAGTTCCTATGTTCACCATTAACCAAGTTCAAATCCTTTCACCTACTAAAAAAACTTCCCCTCCATATTTCCATGGCACCCATTGCACCTGTCTTATCATAACTACAAAATGTATCCCTCTTACTCAACATGCCCAATTGGTATGCATATTTGTCAGCTAGAATTTCTTTTCTAGATCATAGTTCCATTTGAATTCTTCCACATTGCACACCAAGTCTACGTGCCTTTAGCTGGAAGCCTCCTCAAGCAATCAATGTACATCTTGAAGAATTGTCCCTGCCTTGTTGTTATTATTTACAAACATCTATAACACTTTATCTGTTTTAATTATAATCATAGCATCTAAAACAACATTTGTTAGCTAAAACCATAATACACAATTTTGGTAACATGTGAACAATGTTTCCCCTTTATGGTCACAAAAAATATTATTTTCGACTTCCTATGAATTATGTTTCTCATCTCATAATTTTGGGTGATTACATGGACTTATTTTTCCAATACCTTTCCAATTATTGCTTTCTTTCTCAATTTTGAGTTTTGAGCAGAAATTTATAATCATTTGATTATTACACAAAAACTCCTTCAACTGGTGTTATAACCCTAAATTGCACCACACATGCTTACCTGGCATCAGGCCAACTCATATCCCTTCATTGCCAAAACATTTGCTGAACAACCTCCTTGAAAATCCTCTTGGGTCAAGGCCCACGCGCCCTAACCCATTACTGCACGCGTGTGCACGCTGGTAGGACCACTACAGCCCGCGTGTACCTAACAAAACACAAAAATAGGAAAGTTGTCAACAGAAAAAAAAAAGCTATGGGCCAGTTAACTGAAACTCCCGGCCGTGCATGGACGAGAATTCATCCAAAACCCTAGCTCCTTATAGCCTATAAAACAAGGGTTAGGGGTACCATTTGAAGGAGGAAAATTATACCGAAGAAACTCGGCCCATTTGCCGAATCCATTGTCCCAACCCTTTAGCCTTTCCTCAAGTCAAAGGAGAATTAACGCAAAGTAGTTGGAGGACAGAAGAGGAGGAGCCCAGGATCAGGATCAAGGAGCGGTGGCCAGTCTCGACTTTGATTGTAAGTTGATTC
>SNQJ01S0054091.1:102237-121131 GCA_010110895.2 Picea sitchensis
TACCATTTTCTCAGAGAACAAGTTACAAACAGAATTGTTCAACTGAACTATATACCTTCTACAGAACAGATTGTTGATATCTTTACTAAACCATTAGCAACAACCCCTTTTGGATATCTTCGTCAAAAGTTGGGGTTTATAAACTCTTGTGTCTAATATGTGAACCTGGTCAGGGGGAGTGCTTATTGAATATCTGGTGAATTTCCTAAATGCTTATAGATGACAGGGGGAGTTTGTTTTGCAACAAGATCAGAGGGAGAATATTTCTTCTTTGACATTGATGTCAAAGGGGGAGAAAACATCACTTTCGGAAGCAGGAGCAAAGTCGAACTGAAACAGAATCATTTCGAGAGAAGATTTGAAGAGCAGAAGCAGAGTCAAGCGGAGTGCGGAGCAGAAGTAGAGTCGTTTCAGGAGAAGACTCGAGTCCGAAAGGCATTTGGGCACTTGTGTTGCCATCAATGCCAAAGGGGGAGATTGTTGGCAAATATTGCACAGACAACGAATGCATGTTGGCAATAGATAACGAATGCGTGTTGGAAATAGACAGTGAATCAGTGAATGGTTGTCATTGATGGCAAGTATCGTTGTGGTTGTAGTGATGGCTTGAGTACAACAACAATGAATAGTAGCACATCAATAATCAGGAGGAGAAGAGTCAGTGACCGTTGGATCCCATTCAAATTTCCCAAAAGAACGAGAGCTGTTAGATTTGGTGCAGGGTCACCGACAATCGTCAGATCTACAGAAGCTGTGAGGGAGATAAGCCTTGGGAGCAAGAAGAGAATTCCCGACACGAGGAGTTGTCAGCGGGATATCAGCCATCGGGAGATCGAATTTCTCAAGGTCGTGATAACCAGGACATTGAAAGTCTCGAAATCCTGACATAATCGGGACTGTCCATTTGGAAGGACGCGTGGCAGCAATCAGGTGCCACCGGGAGAAGCTCGACAGGAGGCTTCATCGGAGTATCGGGGATCGGGACTTTGAAATGACAAAGTCACTTGACATCAAAAACCCTGATTTCGCAATATGCGAAATCATGATTGAATCTGGACCGTCAGATCCAGAAATGATCAGGACCGTTGATCACAGCTCGTATCAAAGTTTCGGGGATCGCGAATTCAAAAGGGAAAGAACACAATGCAACAAAAACCCTGATTTCGCGATATGCGAAATTGTGATTGAATCTGGACCATCATATACAGAAATGATCAGGATCATTGATCACAGCCTGTATCGGAGTTTTGGGGATCTCGAATTCAAAAGGGCAAGAAACCAATGCATCAAGAATGTCGATTTCGCGATATGCGATATTGCGACTTGATCACAGTCGTTGAGTAGAGATCAGATCTAGGCCGTTGATCCAACTCCTTATCGGAGTTTTGCAGATCGCAAAATGGAGAGGTAAAAATAGAGCAACGAGAACTCTGATATTGCGATATGCGATATCGCGATGTAATCTGGGTCGTCAGATCAAGATTTGATCTGGACCGTTGATCCCAGTCCACGTCGGAGTTTCGGGGATCGTAACATGGAGAGGTGAAAACAAAGCAACGAGAACTCCGATATCGCGATATGCGATATCGCGATGTAATCTGGACTGTCAGATCAAGCTTTGATCTGGACCGTTGATTCCAGTCAATGTCGGAGTTTCGGGAATCACGTGTTGGAGATGTCAAATAAACAATACAACAGGAACCCCGAAATTGCGATATGCGATTTCGCGATTTAATCACAGTCGTTCAGATAGAAAGTGATCTGGACCATTTATTTTCTTCATGGAGTATCGGGGATCGGGACTTTTAAGTTATAAAAACTCTGATCACCAAGTGTGCCTAAATCGCGATGTGTAAAATCTCGATTTGATCTGAACCGTTGGATCAAGTATTGATCAGAGGGTTGTTGTTCCTACACACAGATTAACATCTCAGTTACAAATCCGTTAATGAAATGGACTTATGATTGCCCATCTGTTGGCGTTTCAGTTGCTAAGACAGTTGTCGTCATTTTTCCTAATGAGTGGGGAAGCTGAATCTTCGTGTGCGTGTGTATAAAAGAAGACGAGACAGACTATGTATGGTTGGTTGTTCTATAAGTGAAAAAGAATGAAATAGTAAGAATATTGTAGCAGAGGATGCACAGGAGGAGATGGAGCATATGTGAAGTGTGAGATGAAATGCAGAGTAGAATAACAGAACGAGTTGAAGAAGAGAAGAATGAGAGTACGAGTTGATGCAGAGCATACCTACTGAATAGACAGAGGAAGAAAAGAGCAATAGAACAGTGTGCAGAAGACCAGATTTACAAAACGAAGAAAGATTGGTAAGAACTGATTTATCTGTAAAGTTGAATGTTTATTTAGCCATCTATCTTCTAGGGTGGAAGGGAGGTGCTCGGGAGGACTGTTGTCCTCAGAGGTTCAAGTGGGAGCTTGAACACAGGAAGTTGTAGCTTCCATCTGGTTNCAGTTGGTGCTGGAACATTCAGGAAGTTGGTGCTTCCATCCAGTTGGTGCTGGAATATTCAGGGAGTTGGTGCTTCCTTCTAGTGGGTGCTAGAGAAACCAGAGAGTTGGTGCTCTCAAACAAGTTGTAGCTTGTAAAACATAGGTAGCAGCCTCACATTGAGTTGGTGCTTAATTGTAAATGATGTACAGAACTGGAAAAAGACTGCCTGTCATTTCGAAGAAGAAGAGGTTTTCTCCCTTTATGTGTTTCCTCGTGAAAAATCTATCTCTGTGTGTACTTTATGTGTGACTGATGGTCTTTACTTTTACTATCCATATGTTGTATATTGTTAATGATCACTTGAAGGAAAATTAATAATATTTAAAAGGCATAAAATTGTTTAAGCTCATAAACAACTGATTCACCCCCCCCTCTCAGTTGTTTTAGTATTTCCAACAACTGCTAGAACACGTGTTGAGCTTAACCGTTCTTGGGAAGAAATTGAACGAGATATTAGTATTCAAGAACAATTGTAGGCTAGACATAGACAGCCTAGAAATCGGCAGTAGCCCTTTTATTTCTTCAATTTTTGGCCTTTCTTTCATGTCCTTAGATTCTCGTGCTTCTAGAAGAAGAAGAGGCTTGTCACCCGAAATCAATCCTATTGCTGAAATAGGAAGAAGGAACATTGTGTTATCTACCCAACAAAGTGCTCTAAGGAGAACTTTATCTTATTCATCCATCTCGTCTTTCTTTTTCTCATCTATCATCCACAAGATGGAATCTAGTGGTGGCTCTGGTGGCACTGGAAGTGCTCCATCTTCTCAATCTTCATTATCATCAGTTATTGGTAGCTTATATAGCCACCATATCCTTGTCCAAACCATACAAATGCCACAACCACACTGTGGCATGTTTCCTCTGATCTTAACCTAGCACCTGCTACTCGTCCACTTCCGAAGTTTAAAGAGCATTTTCCTAATTTTTCAACAAATAACATTGTCAGTACAAATGAACACCTGGTGGCATTTTCTAATGCTTTTCATAACATAGGAGCCAATGACAATGACACTTGCATGCGCTTGTTCATCAATTCCTTGGAAGGGAAGGTTGCGACCGACTTCTTTGACCTTCCTCCTAAGATTCTATCTACTTAAGAGAAATTAATCTGTTGGTTCATATCCACTTATGGACAATCTAAACCCCCAACCGAGAAGTTAAGGGAATACAGTAACGTCACCTATAAATATGGTGAGACAATCAAGTCTTTCAACTTGTGTTTCACCAAATTATACAATCAGATCCCAGAACTTATTCTTCCCCAGAACCAAGCTGCTTTCATGCATTACTACAATGCATTTCCTTCTCCCTACCATCATAGTCTTGAGGAAAAATCTATTGATAATCTTGGTTCCTCTCTACATACTTTCTCAAAGTATCAAGAACAACTTGAAAGAACCGGTCTTCCCCAAGGAGAATAAGTTAGAAAGACAGACATGTCCACTCTCTTACAACTAGTACAAGATATGAACAATCATATGATAGCATTTGAGAGAAAGAGTATTGTCTCCCCTCTCACCCCTGGAGCTTGATCCTCTTCTTCACCCCCCTTTAGAAATTCGGTTGAAAGCAATTTTAAGCCTAAAGCTATATTGCCTTGAAGTTGGTGTAACTTTTGTGAGGAACACCATGAAGAAATCACATGTGAGGTAAATAATAATGCTAGAGATAAGATCTTTGGTAAAATACTAGAAGCTACTATCGTTGTCCTAGATTTTGCAGAACCAGAAGATGTTACGGTTATCAATGCTAGGAACAAAACCTATTCTCCCAAAGGAAAATTTGATCCTCCTCGTAGTTATTCTAGCCCGAGCTCATCCTCAACTACTACTATGCTCCAAATTCCTAAGGTTCGTGAGAATCAAGGAATCACTTCCCCTCTCCCCTGTTCCAAATACAATATATTGAATCAATTGGCTAACATCAAAGTAGATACAACCCTCCTAGACATGGTTTTCATCCTTGAACAACAGATGCATCTGAAACAATTCATGGAAGGAAAATCTTCCGTTGTAGCCAACCGTTCCAAAGAGGTAAGGGAAGAGAATTCTTCTGTAAATAAAATAGGTGTACACAACTTTAGATACCTTGTAAAAAATCCCCCTTTTTATATTCCTGTAAAGATCATGGATACAATTGCCCATTGTTGCCTCATTGATGGTGGTTCGCGCCCAAGTGTGATGTTGAAGATTATTATGGAAGATATAGGCTTATCTTGTACAGATGAAAACGCTAGAAGCATGCTCTCTTATAATAGTCTACAAAAAAAGACCATAGGTGAGATTAAATATGTGACCTTCGTTTTGTGCGCTCATCCTGAAATAAGGACGACCCTCAATATTCAGGTAATCAATATGCTAGTAAGAAATTACTCAATCATCATAGGAAGATATTGGCAAGCCTCAACGGGTGGATACCTCTCACTTGACGGAACACATTTATTTGTTCCTCGGAACGAAAAAAACATTATAGTCCTTAGAGAAGGAAGGATATCACCCTACGTAGAGAGTGTCCCACAGCCTAATGTAAACTATATTGAAGAGGACTTAGGAGTGTATTCCATCTTTGTCAAGGAAGATAACATTACCATGGAACAAATCAATTTATATGATGGCATGTGGCACATGCACTTTGATTGTTGATGCTCAAATGAAGGTAACAAAGTTGGCATTATCTTGATTTCTGCTATAGGAAAAATCCATAACTTTTCTTACCAGTTGGAGTTCGCTTGCACTAACAATCTCACTGAATTCGAAGCCTTGTTATTAGGCATTGAAAATGTTTATAATCTTGGTTGTGGTGACCTTTCAGTTTTTGGGCATTCTTAGCTTGTTGTAAATCTTGTGTGTAAAATTTACTCTCCTAGCAACAAGTTAATGAAACGATACACCCAAATTATTTGGGAACTTATCTCGAACCTTTTATCTTTCAAGATCACCCATGTTAAAAGGGAGTTAAACTAAATGGTTGATCGATTAGAAGTTTTTGCAACCTCCCCTAATTGGAAACTTTTGCTACATAGACTTCTTTGTACCTTCCAATCCCTATATCGTCTGCATTTTCCTGACAATATATAATCTTGTCAGGTCTTCCCTAACGATGAGAGCATTTGTGATTTTATTTAAAATGAACCTTTTAACTCTAAGGAAATTATATCCATAGAAAATAACAAGATTCCTAAAGGCTTGACTCCTCTAGAGAGTTCATTTTCTTCAAGTGATGTAGGCAACAAGGAGAAACAAAAAGAAGAAGAGTCGAAAAGGAATGAGGGTGAAACCATCTCCTTGAACATTGCGACACCCGAGACTCCAAAGAACGTCAAAATAGGTGCCAAATGTTCATATGAAGAGAAGGATAAGTTTGTCAAGTTGCTTGGTGAATTTCAAGATGTTTTTGCTTGGTCTTATGAGGATGTTCTTGGTTTTGATCCTGGCCTTATACAACACACCATCCCCATTCAGGAAGGTGTAAAACCAATTAGGCAAAAACAAAGACCTATCAACTCTACGCTAGAAGCAACTATTCGAAAGGAGTTGGAAAACATTTTGAAGGTTGGAATCATGTTTCTGGTCAAATGTTATGAATGGGTCTCAAATCTAGTCCTCGTTCAGAAAACAACTGGTCAGATCAGATTGTGAGTTGATTGTTGCGCATTAAATCGAGCTAGTATAAAATATCACTTCCCTCTCCCTAACATGGGAATGATTTTGCAACAAGTTGTAGGGTCACAAATGATGTCCTTACTTGACGGGTTTTTCAGTGACAATCAAATCAAGGTAAAAAGGGAATTTAAATATAAAACCACCATTATTACTCATTGGGGTACCTTTTCTTATGAATGTATGTTTTTTGGTTTATCTAATGTAGCTGCCACCTTTCAAGGAGCTACAAAAATATATTTTGACAATTTGATCGGTAAGATGATTCAAATCTACCTTGATGACTTAACAGTTTACTCTAAAATCCGATCAGATCATTTTGGTCATTTGAGAAAAGTTCTCATGCGATGTAGGAAATTTTGAATTTCTCTAAATCCTTCCAAGTCCATTTTTGGTGTTACAGAGGGCAAGATCCTTGGACACATTGTCTCTGATTCAGGAATAAGCATCAATCTTGAAAGGATGGAAGCTATCCTTAATCTTCCTGCTCCCACTTCTAAGAAATAAGTTCAAGCCTTTGTGGGGTTTATTAACTTCGTCCGTAGGTTTGTTCCAGATTTTGGGGTGATGGTCAAGCCAATCCATAATCTGTTTAAGCAAGATCATTCTTTTTCTTGGACACATGATGTCAAAAATGATTTTGAAGGGATTAAGAAAGAAATCGGTTCCGCACCAGTTTTGGCGAAGACGGATTTTGAGAAGGAATCCACGATATATACTAATGCGATTGAGGAGGAAATTTCTATTGTCCTTATGCAAAATCATGACCAAGGAAATGAAAAATGTGTGGCTTACATGAGTCAAAGTTTGTCTGATGATGAATTTAAATACTCTTTTATTGATAAACATGCTTTTAATCTTGTTAACATTGTTGAAAAGTTTCACCACTAACATATTAGTTAAGCATACATTGGTAAAAGTCTTGTTACCTGATGTCAAATTTTTGATCTCATAGACTTATATTTTAGGAAAGCTTCCACATTGGCTTGCCAAGATGCAGGAGCATGATTTAAATATCATGACTTATACCAATATTAAGGGATGTGACTTGGTCCATCACTTGGCTCAACATGCTCAAAATGGTGAAGAAGAAGATAGTTCCCTTTCATCTCTCTTTTACATTGATGATCAGATCCACCCTGTGTCTAAGCATCCTTGGTACAGGAATTTGGTTTATTATTTACAAAACCAAAGATGTTGGAACAACTTAGACACTCATCAAAGGAGAATACTTTGTCTTGAATCTACAAGATATGTCATTATAGGAGACTTCATATTTTGAAGATCAGTTGATGGTGTGTTTCTTCGATGTGCGAATAATGAAGATGCACATAAATTGTTACAAGAAGCTCATGATTCTTCAATCTCTTTCATTCATGTAGGAGGTCATTTTTCTGCAAAAACCACTTCTTTCAAGATTATTAGTAAAGGATATTATTGGCCTTCGATCTTTCGTGAATCTTATGTTTTTTCGAGGTCTTGTGACAAGTGCCAAAAATTTGTTGGGAAGGAACACCTTTCAACAATGCCATTACAACCTGTCCTGCCATATTTTCCCTTTTCAAAGTGGGGATTGGATTTTATTGGTCCTATTAATCCCCCTTCTTCAGCCAGACAATTTTTTATTTTGACAACCATATATTATTTCACAAAATGGGTTGAATCTATCCCACTTAAGCATTCCACAGACAATCAGGTAATTTCTTTCTTTGAAAATAATATTTTTTCTAGATTTGGTCTTCCATTATAATTTACTATAGACAATGGCCAAGATTTCATTTCTTCTAAGCTCACTCAATTTCTAGCCAAGTTGGGGATTAAGCATTTCACCTCATCATCTTATTACCCCAAAGGAAATGGGCAAGCCAAATCTACCAACAAAAATCTGGTAAGAATCGTCAAAAGGCTCATCAAGGATAATCATCATCAGTGGCATACACTCCTCACCTATGTGCTCTAGGAAGATCAAACTACTTCCAAGGTAAGCATTGGTTGAACTCATTTTCATCTTGTTTATGGTCAAGAAGCCCTCTTTCCAACAGAGTTGGAACTTTCTTCCTTAAGGTTCATGCTACAGATTGAAGAGTTAAATTCTTCAGATGTTTCATATATGGTAAAAGCACTAATAGCTTTGGAAGAACAAAGGATGTTTACGGTAAGGTCTCTCCTAAAGAGCCTTATAAACATAATTTTAAATAGAGAAATGCTATCCTAAATCCTTTACAATTTAATATTCAGCATATAACCATTTTACAATTTAATATTCAACATATAACCATGTTCAACAGAATTAAAATTTATGAGAAGCATGATAATAAACCACATAACATAGCATAATAATGAAAATACATACCTCCAACTAATGCTATTGTTTTTCTCCAACTCTGTTGTTCTCCAACTTTGACTAAAGCTCTGCCCAAAACTGACTAACCTCCCAGCTAGCTATGAACAACCTATCCAGCTCCCTAGCTCCAGGATTCCTTACGGTTTCCTGGCCCCTGAGCCCAAAACTCCCAGTAACATGTGCCCCCTGTAATAGGCCTCCAAAATCCAACAAGTTCCTCAAGCAAAAACCAATATTACAATCCTCCAGCAAGCTCCTCCATCCAAAAACCAACAATACTAATGTAGGAGCATCTCTCTACGTCATCCAGCCATGCCAGTGAATTCAAATTGCACGCTAAAAGAGAGGCCCAACCTCATCTAAATTTGAATTCAATGTAATTTAAGTGCTTAGGCTGTTGAGCCAGGAAGCCGTGCCTTTGTGTAGGCTATAGATAAGATCGGTCTTAAATGTTTGTATGGCTGAGATCTAGATCCGATTCTGGACTAGACAGCCCATTCAATGCAATTGAATAGGGTAAGTAGGTTGGAGGGAAGCGCTCAAAGAGCCCCCTCAGATAAAAGAGATTTTCAAATCTCATTTTTGAGAGAGAGAGAGGAGTTAGATGAGTAGAAGAAGAGAAGATCCAGAGAGAGCTCAAGAACACCTTGTAATTACAGGCATTTGCCATTTAATATAAACAGAAGCAGTTTTTCCTGCATGAATTCTGTATTATGTGGATGTATGTGTGTGTTCCATTGTATGTTGTAGATGTATGTTATGTTAATGAATTCTGCAAGAGTTGTTTGGTTTCAGGCTTGAGAGGTATTTGAGGTTTCATGTCAGGAGGGCATGACAGAGTGCTACGGACTCTGAATACCAGTGCACAGAGGATGCACTTCTGAATTCTGTGGGTTCAGAAAGAGACGTGTTGCAGCACAGAAGCTGAAGTCAACAGCTTGAGAGGAAGACCTCAAGGTTGTTGAATACCTTGGAGGCAAGGCTGTGTGGGAGAAGACACAGTTGCAGACAGAATCACTAAGGATTTTGTGAAGCTCTGCCAGGTGGGCATTGAGCTAGTGCAAGGAGTGCACAGAGGAAGACTTCTGTTGAGAAGCTCAGAGAAGGAACATAATCACTCAGGATTCTGAGAGCTCTACCAGGAGACAGAACTGTTGAATGTTCTGTGGAATAAAGACACTATGCCAGGAGGGCATCGAGGTTTTGTTCAAGCAGGCAAAGAAAGGAAGAAGAGAACTCTTTTGAGTTCTGTGATTTGAGGAAGAGTCCACTGAAGGATCTTCACGGGGTTACTGAACACCCTGAAGGCTCAGCTAGAAGTTGCTTGAGCAGAAGGATAGCCAGGAGGGCATCCATATTCTCCATCTGAAGGAGAAAGGAAAGAAAGAGCGGAGTTTCCTTGGAGGTCGAAGTCACAGGAAAGCTCAGGAGGGACAACGTTTCTACGCGCACAGTGGAACTCATAGTTGTGGAGTTCGTGGAGACCATACAAAGGTCAAGGCCATTTGAGAACTTGGAATTCTTCCAAGTGAAGGAAGAAAGAATGCAGGAAGCTCAGGAGGGTTCACAGTAGCCATCAGATTGGTTGAAGGAAGAGATCTGGACCGTTGAAATTTTATGTCCAAGAAGGACTCAGGAGAAGTGCAGAGAGGGGGAGATCGACAACTGTTGGATCTCATTCAGAAATCCCTTCAGTTGTTGGATCGGGAGAATATGCTCGGAGTTTAGTCTCTGGAGTGTGCACAGGAGGGGAGATTGTGGACTGTCAGATGTTCACACAAAATCCCGTAAGCCGTTGGATCGAGAGAAGGTGTGCAGAGCTTAGCCTCTAGAGGAGCACACAAGAAGGATGGATCTGTGCCATCAGATCTTGAGTAGATTACCCGTCGATCGTCATATTGGACAGGAGATGCCCGAGGGTTTCCATTGGGACTTCAACCATTGGCATATGGGGAGTCACGAGGTGGAGAAAATTGACACACTTCAAGTCTCAAAATGTCGGAAAGATCTGGACTGTCCGTTGGTGGAGACATGTGGCGGAGATCAAGTGCCCGTCGGTACTTTGGCGCATCGGGAAATCAGCATTATCGTGGACAAGAGATCAGGGAAATCTATAGTGAAAACCTCGACACAAATCTAAGCCATCCATTCAGGGGGGACAGGTGTCAGAAATCCGCATTGAGTCGGGATATTCGGCATTGGGAAATCAGAGTTCCTGAGGTCGTGAAGTTTGGGACATCACAAGTCTCGAAATCCCGGAGAAATCGGGACCGTCCATCAGAGGAGGACGCGTGGTGACAATCAAGGTTATCGGGGAAAACCCCGACTGGGACGCCAATTCGGCATATCAGGATTCGGCGTTTTGTGAGTCCTGGAGACAAGGCAACCAAGACACTTAGAGTCACGAAATCGCAAGATCAGATCTGGATCGTCCATCTTGAGGAGGACGTGTGGAAGCAATTGGCGCCATCAAGGAAAGTCCCGATAAGAAGTTGTTGATCGACGTTTTTGCCATCAGGACTCACACAGGTAAGTATCTTTGGTTTGGCACTTGGCAAAGTCTGAGGCTTAATCTGGACCATCCATCCATTTGGGACATGGGTCGGAGATCCGAAGAAAGTTGGGGATCGGCATATCGGGGATTCCGTGGACACAAAATCTTTTCATTTTGGAATCACGAACCCTGAAACCCCGATGAGAGGTTTGACTACCTTCACAGGGTAGTGGTCATGTGGACCACGAGCTTAGCTTGGAGGGCTAACACGTGAAGGGTGCGTCGGGATTCGGAGAATTGTGAATCTTGAGGACATGTGCATTTGGACATTGGAAAGTCTGAAACCCCGATGAGGAGGTATGGCTGCGGTCATATAGAGGGAGGTCGTATGGACCCAAAAGACTATCCCAGGGGACTAGCGGAGTTGGAGCGCATCGGGAATCGAAGGATCGCGGATCCAAAGGGCATATGTATTTTGGCATTAGAAAGCCTGAAACCCCAACGAAAGGAAAGATATAAGGTTGTGGTCTTGTGAGCATGGTCGTGTGGACCAGGGCAAAGCTAGGAGGGGTTAAGGCTGGGCAGAGAGCTCATCGGTGATCAGGGATTTGAGAGGACAGTGACTCTCGATGTCAAGAGGGACGAAACCCCGAACCCCGATACTGAGTCAGGGACAACTACAGTTAGGCATAGAAGACCGTGTAGGTGAAGGAAGGACCTGTGGACTGGGTCAGATTTTCACAGTGATTCCATTGGGAGTCCAAGCAGCCGCTTTGGCTCAGTAGCGAAAGGGGATTTTTGAACGATCTTAAGAGTAGGAGGTGCGTCCAGAGACCCTGCGGGGTATGCCTTTGCATACTCTCCTGCGTCAAGTGGTATCAGAGCCTGATTCTTGTATGTATATTTCAGGTAGGAAGAGGCAGGAAGAGGTAAGGAGAACTCTGATACACATCAAGTGGTATCAGAGCAGGAACTTTGTTTGTATATTTCAAGCAGAGGAGAGAAGGTTGAAGAAAACAGAGCGCTGGAGACTCTGTAAGGATTTGTTTGCAGGGAGGCAACAGTCCGGAAGACAGTCAGGGAGACTGTAGGATGATGAAGCTGGTAGAACTCTTAGTGCGGAGTGACAACAACAGATTTACCAGGAAGGCAAACAGAGGAAGCAACATGGCTACGGAAGGCCATAGGCATGCTGGGAAGAAGAGCAAGGCAGAAAGGCATGCATGGATGGATAGAGAGCTCACTGAAATAATGGAAAAAATAGATGAGCTCAAATTGAAGCTATGGCAGGATAAGAAGACGATTGAGGTATGTGAACCAGAGATTGGGAGAAGTCTCAATGATTTGGAAATTTAAATGGGATCGGCTGAGGATCTCAAGAATTGCCAGGAGGGCAGAGAAGAAATTCCAGATTGCCAGGAGGGCAATGAATTGAGATCACTGCAGGATCTCATGGACTGTCAAGAGGACAGCCAGGGAATTTCAACTTGCCAGGAGGGCAATGATAAGAGGTCGTTGTAGGATCTTGAAGACTACCAGGAGGGCGGCGGAAGCATCCTATATTTCCAAGTGGGCAAGGATGAGAAAATGAGTTAGAATCAACTAAAGGAGATGATAGAGCAGGTGAGCTCGGAAAGGGATAAACAGATGCAGCTAACAAACGAAGATCAGGATAATATTCTGATGATTGGAGGAATTGGAGTATTCCTACCATTTGCCCAAGAGGAGGCAAAAATTTGTGTTGCAGGTGCAGCAACAGCAGAAGAACAGTCACAGCTGACGATGACTGTCAAGGAGGAATTGGAGCAGGGGGTTGAAACTGCCCAAGAAGAAGTAGAAGGAGAAGATGATAATTATGAGGAATGGCTTGTTACTTTCAGCCAAGAAGCTGAGAGAGATATAGCACTGGAGTTGATAGTAGAAGAAGCAGATGAAGAGGATGATGAGCATTCTAAGGAATGGCTCAGTATTTTCAGCCACGAGACTGAAAAGACTGCAATAGGGGAGGTTGCAGAGGCAGAGGAAGAAGAAGCAGACAACATTTGCTTTTCTTATCTGTGGGAACAGATTGAATCCCTGGAAGAAAGGGTGAAAGTGCAGGGCACGCACATCCAACACGTGAAGTTGGACACTGATGAAGGAGGCATGGGAGATCATGATGATCTGCCCATGTGCCAAAAATTTTTGCAGCTGAGGAGACTGCATGAACAAGACCAGCCATAGGAGCAGTTGGATGAAGTGATCGAGGAGATCATGGAGCCGATGATATGATCAGCAGAGACTGCCAATGAGGAGAGGCTGAGCAGAAGAGAAGAAGTAACAACAACAGTGCAGAAGCAGCAGCAGCAACAAAATGGAGCAGATGGGAAACTCTAGATGTTTGTTTGGGATCTAGGAGGATTTCAAATAGCTGAGAGGGGAAGCTCATGAGCAGGAGCTCATGATTTTATAGCTGATGAGTTTGATGCAGGAGCATATCTCCATGTCAGCCAGCCACACCAGTGAATTTAAATCGCAAGCTAAAAGAGAGGCGCAGCCTCATATAAATTTGAATTCAATGTAATTTAAGTGCTTAGGCTGTTGAGCCATGAAGCCGTGCCTTTGTGCAGGCTGTAGATAAGATCGGCCTTAAATGTTTGTATGGATGAGATCTAGATCCAATTCTGGACTAGATAGCCCATTCAATGCAATTGAATAGGGTAGGTAGGTTGGAGGGAAGCGCTCAAAGAGCCCCCTCAGATAAAAGAGATTTTCAGATATCATTTTTGAGAGAGAGAGAGGATTTAGATGAGTAGAAGAAGAGAAGATCCAGAGAGAGCTCGAGAACACCTTGTAATTATAGGCATTTTCCATTTAATATAAACAGAAGTAGTTTTTCCTACATGAATTATGTATTATGTGGATGTCTATGTGTTCCATTGTATGTTGTAGATGTATTTTATGTTAATGCATTCTGCAGGAGTTGTTTGGTTTCAGGCTTGAGAGGTATTTGAGGTTTCATGTCAGGAGGGCATGATAGAGTGCTACGGACTCTGAATACCGGTGCATAGAGGATGCACTTATGAATTCTGTGGGTTCAGACAGAGAAGTGTTGCGGTACCGAAGCTGAAGTCAACAGCTCGAGAGGAAGACCTCAAGGTTGCTGAATACCTTGGAGGAAAGGCTGTGTGGCAGAAGACACAGTTGCAGACATAATCATTGAGGATTCTGTGAAGCTCTGTCAGGTGGGCATTGAGCTAGTGCAAGGAGTGCACAGAGGAAGAATTATGTTGAGAAGTTCAGAGAACGACCAAAATCACTGAGGATTCTGAGAGCTCTGCCAGGAGGGCATTGAGAAAGTGCATAGGGGCACAAAGAGACAGAACTATTGAACGTTCTGTGGAAGAAAGACACTCTGCCAGGAGGGCATCGAGGTTTTGTGCAGGCAGGCACATAAAGGAAGAAGAGAACTCTTTTGATTTCTGTGATTTGAGGAAGAGTCCACTGAAGGATCTTCACGAGGTTACTGAACACCCTGAAGGCTCAACCAGAAGTTTCTTGAGCAGAAGGATAGTCAGAAGGGAATCCATATTCTCCATTTGAAGGAGAAAGGAAATAAAGAGCGGAGTTTCCTTGGAGGTCGAAGTCACTAGAAAGCTCAGGAGGGATATCATTTCTATGCACACAATGGAACTCATAATTGTGGAGTTCGCAGAGACCAGAGAAAGGTCAAGGCCATTTGAGAACTTGGAATTCTTCCAAGCGTAGGAAGAAAGCGCACATGAAGCTTAGGAGGGTGCACAACAACCATCAGATTGGTTGAAGGAATATATCTGGACCGTTGAAATTTTACGTCCAGGAAGGACTCAGGAGAAGTGAACAGAGGGGGAGATCAACAACCGTTGGATCTCATTCAGAAATCCCATCAGCTGTTGGATTGGGACAACATGCTCGAAGTTTAGTCTCTGGAGTGTGCGCAGGAGGGGAGATTGTGGACCGTCGAATGTTCACACAAAATCCCGTAATCCGTTGGATCGGGAGAAGGCATGGGGAGCTTAGCCTCTGGAGGAGCACACAAGAAGGATGGATCTGGGTCATCGGATCTTGAGTAGATTACCCGTCAACCATTGGATTGGATAGGAGCTGCCCGAGAGTTTCCATCGAGACTTCAGCCATCGGCATATCGGGAGTCACGAGGTGGAGAAAATCGAGACACTTCAAGTCTCGAAACACCGAGAAGATCTGGACCGTCCGTTGGTGGAGACACATGGCGGAGATCGAGCGCACGTCGGTACTTTGGCACGTCAGGAAATCGACATTCCCATGGACAAGAGATTGGGGAAATCTATAGTGAAAACCCTGACACAAATCTGAGCCGTCTGTTCAGGGGGGACAGGTGTCAGAAATCCACATTGAGTCGGGATATTCGACATCGGGATATCAGAGTTCCTGAGGTCGTGAAGTTTGAGACATCACAAGTCTCGAAATCCTGGAGAAATCAGGACTGTCCATCAGAGGAGGACGCATGGCGACAATCAAGGTTATTGGGTAAAACCCCGACTAGGAAGCCAAATCGGCATATCGGGATTCAGCGTTTTGCGAGTCCTAGAGACAAGGCAACCGGGACACTTAGAGTCGCAAAATTGTGAGATCAGATCTGGATCGTCCATCTTGAGGAGGACGCGTGGAAGCAATCGGCGCCATCGGGGAAAGTCTCGATAAGAAGTTTTTGATCAATATTTTGGCCATCAGGACTCACACAGGTAAGTATCTTTGGTTTGGCACCTGGTAAATTCTGAGAATTAATCTGGACCATCCATCCATTTGGGACACGGGTCGGAGATCCAAAGAAAGTCGGGTATCGGCATATCAGGGATTCCATGGACACGAAATCTTTGCATTTTGGAATCGTGAACCCTGAAACCCCGACGAGAGGTTTGACTACGGTCACGGGGTAGTGGTCACATGGACCACGAGCTTAGATTGGAGGGATAACACGTGAAGGGCCCATCGGGATTCCGAGAATCGTGAATCCTGAGGACATGTGCATTTGGACATTGGAAAGTCTGAAACACTGATGAGGAGGTATGGCTGCAGTCATATAGAGGGAGGTCGTATGGACCCAAAAGAATAGCCCAGGGGACTAGCGGAGTTGGAGCGCGTCGGGAACCGGAGGATCGCAGATCCAAAGGGCATATGCATTTTGGCATTAGAAAGCCCAAAACCCCGATGAAAGGAAATATATAAGGCTGTGGTCTTGTGAGCATGGTCGTGTGGACCAGGGCATAGCCAGGAGGGGTTAAGGCCGAGCAGAGAGCTCATCGGTGATCGGGGATTCGAGAGGACAGTGACTCTCAACGTCAAGAGGGACGAAACCCCAAACCCCGATACTGAGTCAGGGACAACCACGGTTAGGCGTAGAAGACCGTGTAGGCAAAGGAAGGACCTGTGGACTGGGTCAGATTTTCACAGTGATTCCATTGGGAGTCCAAGGAGCCGCTTCGGCTCAGCAGCGAAAGGGGATTTTTGAACGATCCTAAGAGCAGGAGGTGCATGCAGAGACCCTGCGGGGTATGCCTGTATGTACTCACTTGTGTCAAATACAGTCCTCCAACATGGAAATAATGCTCCCAAAACCCCCAAAAGGTCCCCTTTCCGAGTGTTTTCCCCTCTCGTATCCTCCTTTCCCCCCTGTCTCATTCATCGCCTTCTCCCTCCATTAAACCTCACCCAGCTTATCCCCCCCATTAAATCTCATCTGCCTTATCCCCCCTTTCATAAATGGGTTCATCTCCTGATACAAAATAATAATTAATAATTTATTAATATCTCCAAATAAAAATAAATAATTTATTAAACTAAATTTCATTAAACAATTATTTAATCATGAAATTAATTAATTAATTAATTAAACCAATATACATTCAACAAATATTTAATTATGACAATTAATTAATTAATTANTATTAATATCTCCAAATAAAAATAAATAATTTATTAAACTAAATTTCATTAAACAATTATTTAATCATGAAATTAATTAATTAATTAATTAAACCAATATACATTCAACAAATATTTAATTATGACAATTAATTAATTAATTAGTTAAACTAATATACATTAAATAAATATTTAATTATGACATTTAATTAATTAATTAGGGTTGTTACATTTACCTTGGATAATATTAAACAGAGACAACAAACTATTAAGAAGTATTTAAATAAGAGTGTCAATACTGTCAAGTTCAAGGTAAATGAAAAATTCTTGCTATGGGATTCAGCTCACATTGATAAGGGAAGACATTCAAAATTTCAGAAATTATGGTTAGGTCCTTTCAAGATCACTTTTGTCTTAGGTACCAATGCTTACATTCTAAAAGACTTACAGGAGCAATTCTTTTCCTATATCACTAACGGTTCTCACCTAAAGCATTACGTGGAACCAACTTGAGAATATCTAACGTTGTCTGGATTTCATGTATTTTAGTAATATAGCTTTGTTTCATTTTTCGCTTTTTTTTCTTTTCCTGCTTACAGTAGTTGATTTCTGTTTTTTTTGTTTTAAGCATTTCCTATTGTTTTTACCTTTCTGTCACTTTATTTCTACTATTTTAATTTTCTGCAATTTTTTTCTGCTAGATTTCGATTTTTTTTTTTTTTTAGTTTAGTAAGAAATAAGATGTTGGATCAGTTATGCCACACTGACACTCCTGCAAGATATCCTTAGTCAATAACAATCAAGCTTACGCAACTATTATGATGTTTTCCCTGAGGACACACTTGAATTTCTTTCTACTTTCACTGTTCTCTTATAAAGAGATTGGTTATCTCTCACTTCTTCTTCCCATTTCTTCATCCATTTGAAGATAAAATAGCAGAGAACTTAATTTTTCTCCTTGAATTAAGAGCCGATTTTGGTTGAATGATTATGCATACAGGGATAACCCCCCTCATACTTAACATTTTTCATGAGTTATTCCCAAATTCCCGGTCATTTTTCCATTAAATCCGTTCACTTCCCCCTATTGCATAATTATTCTAGTTACATCTTCTAAAGTTACTGTTCTTGGTCTGCAAAACCCTGAGTTATAATTTCTAAATCTGTTGAAAAAAAAAATCCCCGTGGATTCACTAGTTTCTTGACGATTAAATTCACAACGAAGTTTTTCCTGCAAAGTTTTTCTAAAGCCTATTATTATAAAAGCTAAATAATAGTAGTAGGTGGGACCCCCTTGTAGATTGAAGATCAAATATGCTGCTTATTTGATGTTATGTTATTGTTCAACACAACTTTCATGGTTGATGATATCTTGTTTTATTGGAAATGGATCAAGCATATTATATATAGTCCCCATGTTGTTCCAGGCTCGAGTTTTATACCAATGTTTTTGTTTTCTGTTCATGGATCTATTACTTGGGACACCTGCAACAGACATATGTTAGTAACAACAATTGAAAGAAAATTAAAAGGAGATTAAGAAATTAAAAGGAGAAACTACCATATGTTAACATGATATACTATATGCATTTAAAACACTGTGGAAAATCCTAGATAATGTAAGGTAGCTATACAGGTATTTCGAGGGGCCTCCTTTATCACTATCAAACTCTTAGGGTAGGGAAACATCATACAATGGTTCCTATTATGGAAGGTATCCTCTCATGTTCAATTTCCTCTTCGAGGGGTCATCCTCCTATTGAGCTACTGCTCCAAATACAATAATTATCCTCATGCCCCATTACATTGCTTGAACCCATTTATATAGTGCTACCATCACCTAAGAATATTCTAGAGGAGGAATCTTCTAGATGTAGAATGTTCTAAGAATTCCTCTTACATTTATTATATCTAACTACCATAGTTGGCCTTATTTAATAATATAGTGAAGATAGTCCACCTTAC
>SNQJ01S0054092.1:0-39660 GCA_010110895.2 Picea sitchensis
ATAGGAATGTGTGTGCACTCTTGTTGCTATTAACACATGTGTGCTTTAGGAATGTGTGCGTGTTCCTAAAGCGTGCATGTGCTATTTGAATTTAAATTGTTTTTTGGGTGGGAGTGACAACTCTAGCATACTTGTTTGTTGAGTTGGTTTCCTTGGATTTAGGTTTGGGATGACAAACCTAGTGGTTTGGTCTGCAAATACATGAAAACCTCCATTTTTATGAATTGCTCTCCATTTCTTTGTTTTTGACGTTATTTTCTATAATCTACACAATTCAATTATTGATGAAACTACAAACATAGATAGAGTTGGCTGTGTAGATTCCAAATATACAAAAAAAAAAAAAATTAATAATGTTTACTATTTTTAATCTATTTTTGTCGTGACATATATCAAAGTCATAAAATACATACCTCTCTTATTTCTTCTATAAATGTTTTTCGGCTTAGCAATTTCTAAAATGAGTTATATGTGGCACTAGAGGAGACCGATATCTATGATCTAAAAAAAATAAATTGTTTTGATCATTTTAAGACCCTCTTAGCCTGCACAAACAAAAGACATTGTAATTTCAGGGATATGTTGACTTTGATAATTTTAAAAAAGTATAAAATTAATATTATAAATTTCCAAAAAATACATGGAACAAGAAAAATGGGTTCTCTACAAGCATACACATTTTTGGAATGAAATTCCATCATTAAGTTACTCAACACCTGCATGAACAAAAACATATACCTTATATTTTGTTGGAAAAATAATATACCATAGTTAGAAAAAAACAAATTTGACATAGTTATTCACAATTTCTATGAACAAAAGTTATATATTCGGAAATCTCATTCAATTTCATACTTTTCATATTCTTACACCATATTCAAATTAATTGTAAAAGTACCTTTAATAATCCCTCCAAGTTAACAGATTGTTGTTTTTCCAAGTTTTCATTGCCACTAACGCGTCATGAGAGACCATTATTAGCTTGCACTCACCCTTAAATTTATACATTATATTATAAATATATTATTTATATATTTATAATATAATACAAATATATATATAATGTCTTCCTGATGCTGCTAAATGGAAAAACATAAACACTCCTTCTCAGCGAGGGAGACATTCTACATCATGGTAAGCTTGTATTTGAAGTATACAAACTTCGCCCTAGACTCATGACACCTACCTATCAGTCATGGGATATGTCATTCTCCCACCTGAACCTAAGGGGGAAATCCATGTGTGGATCTCCCTTTGAATCAAATGACTCTCTCTGAGATCAGGCTCACTCTAGGTCTGCATGTGATAACATCTAGCATTTTGAGTCTTTATTAATCCTAGTCAAATCAACATGACTAAGGAGAAAGACTATGCCTAGGCCATTCACCACTAGCAAATCCCAGTGAGTGAATGTATCATTTTCCCTTGGTCAAATCATCATGACCAATCTGGGAGAATGTCTTCCCGATGATAAAACATCAACACTCCCTCTCAGTGATAAAACATCAACATCAACACTACACCTGGGCCATTCACCACTAGCAAATCCCCGTGAGTGAATGCATCATTTTCTTTTGGTCAAATCAACATGACCAATCTGGGAGAGTGTATGCTCGATGATTGATCTAATAATAATGATGTATTACAATTGAGGTCCCTGACATATATGCTTGGGTGGAGTGCGCTTCCATTAATGGACACGTATTTTCCATTATTTTATTTTCATTAATTAATTTATTATCAATTATTCATTATTTATATTTATACATTATCTTATAAATATATTATTTATATATTTATAATATAATATAAAAATATATAGAATGTCTTCCCAATGCTACTAACTGAGAAAACATCAACACTCCCTCTCAGTGAGGGAGACATTATGCATCATGAAAATATTGTCTTTGAAGTATACAAACTTTTCCCTAGACTCATGACACTTGTTTGTCAGTCCTGGGAGATGTCTCTCTCCCACCTAAAATTGAGGAGGAACTCCCTCTGAGCCAACTAACTCTCTCTTAGATTAGGCTCACTATGGGTCCGCATGTGATAGCATCTAGCATCTCGGATCTTTATCACTCCTAGTCAAATTAACATGACTAAGGAGAAATACTACACCTGTTCCATTCAGTACTAACAAAGCCCCATGAGTGAATGTGTCATTTTCCCTTGGTCAAATCAACATAACCAATCTGGGAGAATGTTTGTCTGATTCTTGATCTAAAATGGTGTATTACAATTGAGGGCCTTGACATATATACTTGGGTGGAGTGCCCTTTCATTTATGGACATGTGTTATCACACTAAGTTGCCTTGGGTCTTTAGCCCTTAGTTTTAGTTTTTCTAAGCCTTTAGACTTTTTGAATTTGGTTTGTTTCTTAAATGTGTGTTTTACTTAGGTGACTTTGATAAATAAAGGCTTAAAGTTATGACTCAAATTTTGATCCTCACATAAACTTTTGGCCTAGGTTGATTTTCATGACTTATGTTTTGATCCCCTTCATGATTTGACACTAAGTTCGACTCACTCCACAACCAACTTGACTTGACATGTCACCATCCTCACTCATGCCTTCGTAGACTTTCCATGTTGTTCCTTTTCCATATGCTTACCAGTCAAATCATTTTTTGAAAGAGAGCACTACCAACTCACCAGGAGTTTCCGTAGCGCACTCCCTGTCCTTCATCTTTCACCATGATTTGTCATTATTGCGCTGATGTTATCTTTTCCTTGTTTTCAACACCATGGTTAGTTAAAATATTCCTTCGAGGTTTCATATTTATGATATTTGCTAATGGTTTTCAAATTTTGAAATATCAAATTTCTGCGCTACACAAACTACCAGTTCAGACCAGTTGGTAATGACACTACCAGATCAGATGCTGAGGTGGATTCATAGGTCGATTTGCTCGTGATAATAGCCTAATATTTTGCTAAAACTCCGAGTTGTCATCATTCTCCAGGTATACCATGATTTTTCCCCTCTGCATATCAATTTCAAGGATAAATCATCGCCCAGAGTTTTGGTAGCTATCATGCCTACATAGCTGGAGGAGATCGTTTTCCTCACGCCTTCCTATCAGTTTTCCTTCCACTAAAACCTCCAGTTACCATCACCTGGTTAACAGTCTTAAGACATCTACTCACCATTGCTCCCAAGCTATCAGTGTCCAAGAAAGTTTCATCTCCTGTATGCGCAGTGTGCTACCTAGAAACGCTACTGAAACAATGTTGCTTTTTCCCTTGCCTCCCTAGTTGTTGAATTGAACTACTTTCGACCCAATTTTCAAATAAAATTGCAGTGATATCCTCCTTTCATGTTATTATTCCTCATTTCTATATCTATAAACAATCAAGGGAGGGAAATTCACAGCCATTGTTTCCTAAGATAGCAACCAATTGAGTTAGGGGAGATTCCTGGAAGGGGCAACCATTGTTCAGTATCTCTCATTGAAGTCTAAATCTTTGTTTCCTATCCATCACTGCACCATAGTTTGTAAAAATTTCATCTTAAACTATGGAGACTTCTTAGAAGAAGAAGTCACACAAGGGAGGTGTCGTGGTGAGAACTGAGCCTATAGACATGCATTTAGTCGAGGCAGAGCCCATGGCTAGATAAGTTTTTCAAAAGGTGGGATGCCTCACTTTCCACCAAAATATGCAAAGGGGTCATCCTGAGGTGGCAAGGAAGTTTTCCTTACATTTTGATGGCCTGAAGACCAAGGTAAGGAACCTATAATTTGAGGTGTCTGAGACCTCTATTTCAGTAGCTACAGGGATCCCTATCACTGGGGAGAATTGGTTTAAATCCATGGCCTTGGATGCAGACTTTGCCAAAGAATTCCTCATGCCTGAATATCAAACTGACAATCTATGCAAAGGGGTACCAAGAAATCATTTGGTTGGAGAATTTGATAAAATATTGAGGATCATTCAAAGGTACTTCACATGTGAAGAGAGGTTCAATACACTATACCAGTACCATATAAGGCTTTTGCTGCATTTTACTGGAAAATTTGAAATGAACATTCCCTTCTATTTGCTAAGAAGCATAGGAAAGATGTCAAACAAGGTTCAATCCAAATCAAAGGCAGTGGATGCTAGCATTTTTCATTTTGGGTTTATTATAATGTTGGTTTCTAAATATCTGAGAAAGAGGAACATCTCATGGGAACACTTCATTAATGTTGCTCACATGAAATTAGACATAACAAATACTCCTCAGTCACAGATAGCAAGCCCTTTTCCATCCACCAGTGTTTCTCCAACAGGGGCTAGCAAGAAAAGAAAGAGTAAAGCTCATGTTGAAGATCAAGAAGCTATTAAGGAGGTTGCAAGAACTAAGGAGGAGGCTTACCATTCTCCATAGAGATACCTTTCACCCCCTCCTTCAACATAAATGGAAGAGGTCCCTTCCTCTACTAAAGCCACAATAAAGAAAGGAAGGAAGCTACACTTCTCTTCATCTCCTTCAATAGATAGCGCCAAGATCAGAAGGCCTTTCACAAGGTCATCAGCTCTCAAAGGGGATGTTGAAGAACATGTCCTACCAAAGTTGTCCATTCTAAAGATGAAGAGATATAAGGTCAAAGGCATTGAGAAGCCTGTTGAAATAGAAGAAGTAATCTCTGTGCAACAGGAAGATGAAGCCATAAAAAATCTTGTTGAGACTTTTCACATCACCACTCCACCTAGCAACCATACTTTCAAAAGATTGATTAGACAACTCAAGGATTCTAGGAAGGAAGTGGCTCGTTTGAAATAAGAAGGCATGTCTGACATGATTAAGATGAAAGAACTCATGGATGGATACAACCACACTCTTGATTTAGCAAGATTTGCAACAAGAAGAGCCCAACCTCTTCACAGGCAACTCAGAAACCTCTATTGGAAAAACAAAGACTTTTAGTCTTAGAACATAAAGATGAAAGCAGAGATGCAAAAATTCCAAGATGAGGTGGATCAAAGAAACTTGAATTTGTTGGTTGAAGCTCCTATTGAAAAAGAGAAACCAACAGCCAAGGAAAGTATAGTTCTAGTGAATAATCTTGTTACTACTAAAGGGAAGCACATTGTTGTGCCAAAGGGAAGTCCTCCTTATACAAGAAGGAGTGTCAGGTTGATGAAGTAATTGGTGAAAGGTGAGCTCCATTTTTTAGTATGGACCCTTTTTGCAAGGATAAGTAATTAAGAAAATACTACATCTGCCACCTATACAGGCTATACAGGATTCTAATGCATACTGTTCATAGTTTTTGGTGTTATGCAAAGAGTTAATCTCTTCAACAGTAGTAGCGTAGACATTCCATAGCGCTATGGCGCTACAAAATTTTCTAATTTTCATGTTCTATCAGTATGCTATCTATAACATTGCCTAATCGCCTAAGACTAGTGTAGTGATGGCATTTCCCACTACCCAAGGGTGCTACCAAATTTGTCAAGGTTGAAGTGATGTGGCTGCGAATTATGATGGCGCTACCAAATTGCACGCATACACACAGGTGGACGCTACCTAAATTTTAACAGAGAGTGAATTACACATGCGGGCGGTACCGAAATTTTGACAGAGGATGAATTCTACACAGAGGCACATAGGCTTGGTGCTACCCATTCGACATGCCTATTTTGGAGGTTGCACTATGTAATCACAGGGAATTTGGTAAAGGTACTACAAAGGCTCGCTACCCAGAGCACTACCAAATGATGCTACCAACATGTGCCAGGAATCAAGGGGGGTTGAATTAGCATCTTTATGAATGACCGATGATGTGGAGAATGGAAAAGATAGCATCTGGTAGCATGATGATAGTTACAAGACTCTAAAGGACACTTGACATGTAGGGAGTTGCACAACAAATAAGATCAATCCAGTTCAAAGTTGGTTGGATCAGTGGCCAACATTTTCCCCTTTTTATAGCACAATTGTTAGTTTAAGCTGTTAGAATAAATAACTACTTGGATATTTTCATGGGAGGAAAGCCAGCTCGCACCTCCAGTTGTTGCCTTCCCTTTTTGTTATAAATATATATTCTAAATTCTTTATTAGTTTCTAATGGTTGAGCTAGGCTTCCTTATGCTGTAATATTTTGATGAAGCTTCTGTGAACTGGTTATGTACTTGATTTGAGACATCTTGATTAATAGAAGTCAGATTTCTTACTCCAAATTATTTTCCTTTGATTATGAAGTATTCATGCTTGAAATATTCACATGAATTATTGTAGTGATATTATGATGGATGTTTGATTATGATATTATTATGATGTTTCCTTAGTGTCCTTAAAATTTGAATTCAAGAAGATCTTGTGTTTGAGCTTTTCTTCCTTAGGTTGCTTGCAGACCTGATGTCTATAGAAAACCTCTACATTTTTCTCACCAAATTATTCCCTCTATTCATATTTACTCCCACTTACAAAATGAATTTAGTCAAGACCTCAATTTCTTTTGCATGCTAGCCCAGATTTATGAGTTAGAACATTATTATCTTGAGTCTTGTCCATTTGACCTCTTTAAAACTCATTTACATTTACACATAACTTGATGGGTACTGGGCTTACCTTCTATGCAATATGAGGATGATTCCTAGTGCTAACATTCTTGGCGTCATTGCTGAGGAACGAATGGAAGACATTTCCCTGGGATTGAATGACAAAAATTACTAGTTCTGAAGGTGCATTGGAACTCAGTATATTGAAGATTGCAACTTCCACCTAGCGACACCATTGTTTCAGCTCTGGCTCTTAAAGGAAGACACATGAGATCAAATCCAAAACTACCTTTGGTTCCACTTGAGTTTGACCCAGAGAAGATATTAAAGGAGGGAAAATCTTCTCAAGAAAGTTTGTTTACTACTACTACAAGTGCTTCTTGTCAGTTGCCTGATTCCACTCTTAATAATCCAGTTGTTATATCAATTAATCTTCCTTTACCTTCTGCTAAAGTATCTAAGAATCTTGATTTTGAAAATTTTACTATTGAATACTCCTCTTTTGAACCTGATTTTAAAGAAGAAAATTTTGAAATTCTTTCTTCCTCTGACATTGTAAAGTGGTTCAATCTTGAGAGTCTTGAAGATTTTCCTACTTTAGTCTTTGCTACTCCTCCTATCAAAATTTATGCATCCAAAGAAGAGGAAACCTCATCCCTTTTACAAACTATACCATCTTCTTTCAATACTCAACCTTCTACTGTGAAAACTGAAATTCCCCCTTCATACATTCCTTTTTCTCCTAAGCTGCACACAGTCAAGTTTCCTTCTTCTCCTTGTTCACCAAGAGTCCAAAATCCAATGGAAGACACTAACCCTCCTAGAAATAGGATGGATTCCATAGTGGCTGCAATATATTCCCCTCTCTCTTACCTCAGCCAATGAATGCTCTCCCTGCTGGAGATTATTTAAAATACATGCCCAAATTCACAGGAGAAGAAGATATAACTGCTGAAGAACACCTTGCTGCCTTCTACAGTCATGCAAACAATCAAAATATTGAAAATGAGGATGTGTGGATGAGAGTCTTTGTCCAAATATTTTTTGGTGAGGCGAGGAAGTGGTTTATGGGTTTGGCCCCTGGATACATTACTGGGATTGAGGCGTTAGAAAATGCCTTTTTGAGACACTGGGGGAACAAAAAGGGATTTTTTTATTATATCATAGAATTTGGATCCCTAAAGAGGAAAGAGGGAGAGTCTGTCTCTGAATTCTCTAAAAGATTCAACAAAATGTACAACAAGATCCCTACTGAGATAAATCCTACATAAACCTCTGCAAAACACTTATGCCAGTTCTTTTGACCCTGAGTTTTTCCTTCTACTGAGAGAAATAAGATCAGCCTCCTTAGCCCATATACAATATGTAGCCTTGGAGGTAGAATCCAACATAGTGCCATCTGATAAACTCAAGGGGAAATATGATAGGTACAGGAGAAAAAACAAAGTTGAAGCTTCAACTTCTAATTCCCCTATTGTCCATCCTCAAGCAGATGAACTTACCAAATTAGTAAAATCCCTTTCTAATGAGATAGAAAAGTTAAAAATGGAAGGAAAATACTCAAAATATTGATAACAAAGGTAACTTCAGGAGACCCAACAATGCTCCTTAGATCCTAAAAACATATATAGGGATGATCAAAAGGTACAAACTCCTTTACAAAACAACCTTGTTGCTGATGAAGAAGGAGAGGAGGAAGAAGTTGATCCTAAGATTCATTGCTTAGGTGACACATCCCCATCCCCTCACTTGACTCAATCTGCATATGAGAAATTCTTGATGGATATTCAAATAAATGAATTAAGTAAGGGAGAGAAAGAAAAAGAAATTCCTAATAGATATAATCTGATATCCAAAAAGAATGAGGAAAAGACTGATGCTTCTGATCAACCAACCCAAAAAGAAAATTCTGCCAAGACTATGATAGTTGGCAACAAAGAAAAAGAAATTCAAAACCCCCAAGTTTTGGTCAGAAAACCTACCCCTAAAGCCGAAGAGATATTGAAATATTCACCTTCCTTCATCTTTGAGAATGAGATCCAAAACATTAATATCCCTGTACCTTTTTTGGAATTGATAAAAAATGAATAATTTAAAAAATATCTCTCGAAAATGTTACAGCCCAAATCTTCTCCAAATGCCACTGATTTAGTAAATCTGCAAGATGAAAATCCAACAGTCATCCTAGGAACTTTGATAGAAGATAGATATGATTCATCCCCTCCCTTATATACATCACTGAACATACATGATAAGGCATTGCATAATTGTTTGATGGACTCATGGGAATTCCACAATCTCATGCCCAAAACTGTTGTGGGTGATCTTGGATTAGAAATCACAAAGACCTACCATGACTTATATTCCTTTGACTCTAGGAAAGTGAAGTGTCTTGGGGTCATTAAATATCTGGTTGTGACTTTATTTCAGCTGCCTATGAAGAGTGTAGTCATGGATATCATGGTGGCTGATGTTCCTCCCAAGTTTGGCATGCTCTTGTCAATATCTTGGATAAAAATACTTGGGGGAACCTTGCAGATGGACCTCTCATATGCTACCATTCATGTGTTTGGGGGGGAACATAGAAGACTTTACAGGTAAGCTCAGTTGGCCTACATTATTAGTGATGAAGAAAACCCCACAAATCATCCTATTTTCTCTCTTGATACTGATTTGGGATCCAACCTTTTGCAACTCACTAATGCTCTTGAACCTACTTTTAAAATCAGAAAACAATCCATTACCTTTTGTGAAGATTCTCCTCCAACCATGTCCATTTGGAATATGTTATTTGATGGAGCCTCTTCTAGGGAAGGTGTTGATGTTGGAGTGGTCTTTGTTTCACCTTCTCAGGAAACTATATCTTTGTCATACAAACTAGAATTTGAAACTACCAATAATGTGGAAGAGTATGAAGCTCTTGTCTTGGGATTGAGATATGCAAAAGACACAGGGATTGAAGATCTATCAGTATTTGGGGATGTTGAATTGATTGTCCATCAGATCAAAAATATTTATCAAACTAATAACCCTAGGCTTAGATCTTATAGAAATGAAGTGTGGGACCTAGTGGACATTTTTTTCTTGGCTTTCAACATTTCATTTATTCCAAGAGAAGATAATACCATGGCTGATTCTTTGGTTGTATCAACAAGAAATTTCAGAGTCCCCTTGCCACCTAAACTCAAGTATGATATAGAAGTCAAATACATACCCTCTATACCTGACAATGTCAAGCATTGGAAGGTGTTTGAAGATGATCTTGAGATTAAAAAATTCCTTAAGACTGTTGATGATTTTTCTTCATTACACAATGATCATGATCATGAATCTGAAAATAATCCTCATGCTGATGTTTTCCTTAATAAAATTGCTAATCATCATATTGTGAAGTTACCTAGCAAACACATTCCAAAAGGACTAGTTCCTTTGGAAATATTATTTGACAGAAATGATGTGGCAGTGAAGGGAAAATGGTCAACTGATGATGCTGATGTAACTGAGTGTAATGTGGTACATAAAAGGATCCAAAATATGTCAAATTGTCAAGTGGGATGTCAAGGGAGTAGAGGGCCGAATATACTGAGATGTTAAAATAATTTTCTGATGTGTTTTCTTGGACTTATGAAGATCTCATAACATATGACACAAGCATTATAGAGCACAAGAACCCATTGAAGGAAGAGACCAAACCTTTCAGGAAAAAGTTGAGGCAAATAAATCCTATGTTGTTGCCTGTGATGGAAAAAGAGGTAAAAAAAAAATTAGATGATAAACGTATTATTCCTTTGAGGTATTCTGAATGGGTGGCCAACTTGGTCCAAGTGAAAAAAAATAATGGATAAATCAGACTTTGTGTCAATTTCTGAAATCTGAACAGAAGCTCTAAAAAGGATAATTACCCTTTGTCGACGATGGAGCACATATTACAGAGGGTGACAGGTGCATCTAGGATGTCCATGATTGATGTATTTTATGGCTACAATCATATCTCTATCTTGCAAGAAGATAGAGAGAAGACAAGCTTTTCCACTCCTTGGGGTACATTCATGTATTCTAATATGCCCTTTGGTTTGATGAACAGAGGGGTGACATTTCAATGAGCCATGGACATATCCTTTATTGGAGAGAAGGAAAAGTTTGTATTTATCTATTTAGATGACATAACAGTGTTCTCACAATCTGATAAAGAACACTATGATCATTTAAAAAAGGTTTTCTTGAAATGAAGAAAATTTGGTCTCTCTTTAAACCCAAAAAAGTCATTGTTTGCCATGAAGGAGGGAAAATTATTGGGGCATATTGTGTCAGTTGAAGGGGTAAGGATTGATTCCAGTAGGGTAGAAACTATGCAAACCTTGTCACTCCTTAGATCCAAGAAGGAAGTTCAGTATTTCTTGGGAAAAATTGATTTTTTGAGAAGGTTTGTTTCAAATTTTGCTGAGTTGGTGAAGTATATTACAACCATGTTGAGAAAAGGAAATGAAATCAAATGGAATGTTGAATTCCATACTTATTTTGATCAAATAAAGAAATCCTTGACTGAATACCCTGTGCTCATTAGTCTAGACTATTCCAAGGATTTTATAATTTTTTCTTTTGCTTCATTTGACGCAATAACAGTTGTTTTATTGTAGAAGAATGTTGAAGGGTTAGAGTAGCCCATCGCTTTTTTCAGCAGGGCATTGAGAGATTTTGAATTAAAGTATGACATCATGGATAAACAGGCCTATACATTGATCAAATCTCTCAAGGCTTTTAGATTTTATGTGATACATTCAAGATTCATTGCATATGTCCCATCATCTTCTGTAAAGGAAATTCTCATTAAGCCTGCTATAGACGGTAAAAGGAGAAAGTGGATTGCTAAAATCCTTGAATTTGATCTTGAGATTAAGCCCACCAAATTGGTTAAAGGCCAAGTTTTAGCCAAGTTGCTGGCTTAATCTAATTTCTCATCTTTGGGGGTAAATTTCATCAACACTTGCTCAGAAAATCAGCAGGCCAAATTGTCTGACAAAGGTTCTCAAATCAGTCCTCCATTGGCAGATTGCAGCTGGAACAAGGACATTATATTTTTTCTATGGAAATTGCAGCTTCCCAATGGTATGGAAAAGAACAAGGTGAGAGCCTTAAATCTCAAATAATTTAAATATTTTCTTATTGATCAAGTCTTGTATTGGAAAGATCCATTAGGAGTTATTTTGAGATGCCTGGACCCACAAGAATCCCAAAAGATTATGTCTAATTTTCATGACAGTTTATGTGGGGGGAATCATTTTTGGAGGAACACGACATATAATATTCTCAGGGTTGGGTACTTCTGGCCTAGTCCATTCACCGATGTTTGTTTTAATATCAAAGCCTGTGTCAAGTGTCAGAAATTCTCAGGAAAGCAACAACTCAAGTCTTTGCCATTGAAGCCCGTGGTAGCTTCAGGACCCTTTCAACAATGGGGCCTAGATTTTATTGGGGAAATTCATCCTACTTCCAGTGGTCAACATAGGTGGATCTTGACTACCACATATTAATTTACTAAATGGATAGAAGCTATCCCTACAAGGAATGCTTCCCACAAAGTGATCATTGGCTTTCTTGAGGATATTATGGAAAGGTTTGGTTGTCTGAAATGGATTGTTATTGATAATGATGCATCTTTCGAGGCTGAACCATTTATCCAGTTCTGTGAGAAGTTTGGAATCAAATTGATTCACTCAACTCCTTCCTATCCCCAGGGGAATGGACTAGCAGAGTCCTCTAATAAAATCCTTATAAAAATCATCAAACGACTGTTAGAGGACAACAAGAAAGCATGGGATTCAAAGCTCAAAGTTTCTTTGTGGGCTGACATAGTGACAACAAAGAGATCCCTTGGTATTTATTCTTTCTAGCTTGTGTATGGAGTTGAGGCCATCTTTCCTTCTCATCTTCCCTTTCCTGTGGAATTTTTTTTCCAAAACTACCAAGGAGAGCCAGATGATATGATCAGAAGAATACAACAACTAGTAGAAGTGTGACAAACTTTGGAGTAGCTTTTGGATAAAGCACACGAACATCAATAGAAGATCAAGAGGATTTCTACAAAAAGGTAAATAAAGAGGATTTTCAGCTAGGAGACTTGGTGCTCAAGTGGGATGCACCAAAGAAAGACAAAGGCAAGAACAATAAATTTGAAGCCTTATGGATCGACCCCTTCAAACGTTCTGAGGTATTCTTGAATAACACTTACAAGTTGCAGAATTTGGAGGATGAAGAAGTTTTTGGTGGCCCTGTCAATGGGAATTTTATGAAAAAGTACTTTTCTTGAGTCATGTGTGGCTCCCCATGCCATTGTAAATATCATCTTTCTTTTATTTTTTGTTTTAATAACTGACCCCATTACCCTAGGATAAGGCACTGAAACTACTAGTTCTTGGCAGCTCGCAGGGAGCATGCCATCCCCTGTGGAGCCAATGTTATCACACTAAGTTTCCTTGGGTCTTTAGCCCTTAGTTTTATTTTTTCTAAGCCTTTAGATTTTTTGAATTTGGTTTGTTTCTTAAATGTGTGTTTTACTTAGGTGACTTTGATAAATAAAGGCTTAAATTTATGACTCAAATTTTGATCCTCACATAAACTTTTGGCCTAGGTTCATTTTCATGACTTATGTTTTGATCCCCTTCATGATTTGACACTAAGTTCGACTCACTCCATGAGAATATTGACTTGACATGTCACCCTCCTCACTCATGCCTCCGTAGCCTTGCCATGTTGTTCCTTTGTCATATGCTTAATCATTTTTTGAAAGTGAGTGTTACCAACTCACCAAGAGTTTCCGTAGCGCACTCCATGTCCTTCATCATTCACCATGATTTGTGATTATTGCAATGATGTCATATCTTCCTTTGTTTCAACACCATGGTTAGTTAAAATATGCCTTCGAGGTTTCATCTTTATGAGCTTTGCTAATGGTTTTCAAATTTTGAAAGCTCAAATTTCTGTGCTACACAAGCTACCAATTCAGACCAGTTGGAAGTGGTGCTACGAGATCAGATGGTGAGGTGGATTCAGAGGTCAATTTTCTCGTTATAATCTCCTAAGATTTTGCTGAAACTCCAAGTTTTCATCGTTCTCTAGGTATTCCATGATTTTGCCCCTCTACATATCAATTTCAAGGAGAAATTATCACCTGGAGTTTTGGTATCTATCATGCCTGCATAGCTGGAGGAGATATTTTTCCTCATGCCTCCCTATCAACTTTCCTTCCAATCAAACATGCAGTTACCATCACCTGGTTATCAGTCTTAATACATCTACTCGCCATTTCTCATGAGCTCTCAGTGTCCAAGCAAGTTTCATCTCCTGTATGTGCAATGTGCTACTCATAAACGCTATTGAAATGATGCTTCTTTTTCCCCAGCCTCCCCTAGTTGTTGAATTGAACTACTTTCAACCCAATTTTCAGATACAATTGCAGTGATATCCTCCTTTCATCTTATTATTACTTAGCTCTATATCTGTAAACAATCAAGGGAGGGAAATTCACAACCATTTTTTCCTAAGCTAGCAACCATTTGAGTTAGGGGAGATTCCTGGAAGGGGCAACCACTGTTCATTGTCTCTCATTGAAGTTTGAATCTTTGTTTCCTGGCCATCACTACACCATAGTTTGTAAACCTTTCATCTTAAACTATGGAGACTCCTCAGAAGAAGAATTCACACAAGGGAGGTGCTATGGTGATAATTGACCATACAAACATGCATTTATTCAAGGCAGAGACCATGGATAGAGAAGTTTTTCAAAGGGCGGGTTGCTTCACGTTCTGCCAAAATATGAAAAGGGGTCATCCTGAGGTGGAAAAGAAGTTTTCCTTACATTTTGATGGTCTGAATACCAAGGTAGGGGACCTATAATTTTAGGTGTCTGAGACCTCTATTTCAACAACTACAGGGATCCCTATCAATGGGGAGAATTGGTTTAAATCCATGGCCTTGGATGCAGACTTTGCCAAAGACTTCCTTAATCCTGAATATCAAACTGACAATCTGTCCAAAGGGGTACCCATAAATCATCTGGTTGGAGAATTTGATAAAATATTGATGATCATTCAAAGGTACTTCACATGTGAATGGAGGTTCAATACACTATACCAATACCCTATAAGGCTTCTGCTGCATTTTACTAGAAAAGTTGAAATGAACATTCCCTTCTATTTGCTGAGAAGCATAGGCAATATGTCAGACAAGATTCAATCAAAATCAAAGTCTCTGGATACTAGCATTTTTCATTTTGGGTTGATTACTGCTGCTCACATGAAATTAGACATAACAACTATTCCTCAGTCACAAATAGCAAGCCCTTTTCCATCCACTAGTGCTGCTCCAACAACTCTTAGCAAGAAAATAAAGAGTAAATCTCATGTTCAAGATCAAGAAGCCATTAAGGAGGTTGCAAGAATTGAGGAGGAGGCTCATCATTCTCCACAGAGAGACATTTCACCCCCTCCTGCAACAGAACTGGAAGAGTTCCCTTCCTCTACTAAAGCCACAACCAAGAAAGGAAGGAAGCTACACTTATCTTCATCTCCTTCAACAACTAGCACCAAGATCTGAAGGCCTTTCACAAGGTCATCAACTCTCAAAGGGGTTGTTGAAGAATAGGTCCTACCAAAGGTCTCCATTCTAAATAATAAGAGAGATAAGGTCAAAGGCATTGAGAATCCTGTTGAGATAGAAGAAGTAATCCCTATGAAGAAGGAATATGAAGCCATAAAAATCCTATTGAGACTGTTCACATCACCACTCCACCTAGCCTCTAGACCTTCAAAATATTGATTAGACAACTCAGGGATGCTAGGAAGGAAGTGGCTTGTTTGAAAGCAGAAGGCATGTCTGACATGATTAAGATGAAAGAACTCATGGATGGCTACAACCACACTCTTGATTTAGAAAGATTTGCAACAAGAAGATCCCATCCTCTTCATAGGAAACTCAAGAACCTCTATAGGAAAAACAAAGACTTTTAGTCTCAGAATAGAAATCTCAAAGAAGAGCTGCAACAATTCCAAGATGACATGACTCAAAGAAACTTGAATGTGTTGGTTGAAGCTTCTATTGAAAAAGAGAAACCAACAGCCAAGGAAAGCATAGTTCCAGTGAAGAAGCCTATTACTGCTAAAGGGAAGCGAATTGTTGTGCCAAAGGGAAGTCCTCCTTCTACAATAAGGAGTGTCAGGTTGATGAAGTAATTGGTGAAAGGTGAGATCCATTTTTGAGATGGCCCCTTTTTGCAAGGATAAGTAATTAAGGAAATACTACATCTTCCACCTATATAGGATATACAGGCTTCTAATGCATACTGTTTAGAGTTTTTGGTGTTCTGCAAAGAGTTAATATCTTCAAAAGTAGTAGCGTAGACATTTCGTAGTGCTATGGCGCTATAGAATTGTCTAATTTTCATGTTCTATCAGTCTTCTACCTATAACGCTGCCTAATCGCCTAAGACTAGTATAGTGATGGAGTTGCCAAATACTCGAGGGTGCTACCAAATCTGTCAATGTTAAAGTGATGTGGCTACGAATTAGGATGGCGCTACCAAATTGCACGCAGACAAACAGGTGGGTGCTACTGAAATTTTAATAGAGAGTGAATTACACAGGCAAGCACTACCAAAAGTTTGACAGAGGCCGAATTCTCCACAGAGGTACACATTCTTGGTGCTACCCATTCAACATGCCTATTTTGGAGGTTTCACTATGGAATCATAGGGAATTTTTTAAAGGCATTACAAAGGGTTGCTACCCAAAGCACTACCAAATGATGCTTCCAACAGGTACTAGAAATCAAGGGTTGTTGAATTAGCATCTTTATGAATGACTGATGATGTGGAGAATGACAAATATAATAGTTGGCAGCATGATGAAAGTTACAAGCCTCTGAAGGAAACTTGGCATGCAGGAAGTTGTGAATCAAAGAAGATCTAGTCAGTTCAAATTTGGTTGGATCAATGGCCAACATTTTCCCCTTTTTATAGCACAGTTGTTAGTTTAAGCTATTATATGAAATAACTACTTGGAGATTTTCATGGGAGGAAGGCCAACTCACACCTCCATATGTTGCCTTCCATTTTTGTTATAAATAGATAGTCTAAATGCTTTAGTAGTTTCGAATGGTTGAGCTAGGCTCCCTTATGCTGTAATATTTTGATGAAGCTTTTGTGAACTAGTTATGTACTTGATTTGAGACATATTGATTAATAGAAGTCATCTTTCTTACTCCAACTTATTTTCCTTTGATTTTGAAGTATTCATGCTTGAAAGATTCACATGAATTATTGTAGTGATATTATGATGGATGTTTGATTATAATATTATTATGATGTTTCTTTAGTGTCCTTAAACTTTGAATTCAAGAAGATCTTGTGTTTGAGTTTTTCTTCCTTAGGTTGCTTGCAGACCTGATGTCTATAGAAAACCTCTACATTTTTCTCTCCAAATTCTTCCCTCTATTCACCTTTACTCCCACTTACTGACTGAAGTTAGTCAAGACCTCAATTTATTGTGCATGCTAGCCCAAATTTATAAGTTAGAACATTATTATCTTGTTCATTTGACCTATTTAAAACTCATTTACATTTACACATAACCTGATGGGTACTTGGCTTACCTTCTATACAATCTAAGGGTGATTCCTAGTGCTAACAACATGTATTTTCTATTATTGTATTTTCATTAAGTAATTTATTATTAATTATTGATTATTTATATTTATACATTATACTATAAATATATTATCTATATATTTATAATATAATATAAATATATATAGAATGTCTTCCCGATGTTGCTAATTGGAAAAACATCAACACTCCCTCTCAACGAGGGAGACATTATGCATCATGCCAATCTTGTTTCTCAAGTATACAAACTTCTCCCTATTGGCACAGGGGCAAACCCAGGGTTCAAAGCTTCAACAATGCACCAAAAAAACCCTAACTACTGACCCTTTCGGCAACACCTGCAAAGCAGATGAAGTCTCACCCGAGGTAGAGGCAGGGGTGGTTGCAAGGCTCAGGTGTCTGAAAGCTTAGATGGGACACAGTTCTGTGATTCTAACACTTAGAAAACACTTTAGCATAAATCATTCATCTGTATTTAACCCTCATAAAACTCCACAGATGGCGCATAGCATTGAAACATTCACTTAGAACTAGGTTAAGTTAGCACTTAGCAACAAACAAATAGGTCTAGCACTCAACACTTTCATATATGTCATATCTACACCCATACATATAAGAAGAACAAAGCAAAGTAGATCTATCTAAGTATATCATAGCAAATCACATAGCATAATCATATCAAATCACAACACATGGGAAGAGACAAACACATTAGGTTGAGGCACTGAGCACAACACACAGGTTTACCATGGTTCACCCCCACCCTGGGGATATGTCCACAAAGTCTTCTTCTTCTTTATTATCTTTGGTCAATCTGGTTACATCACAGATATCAAACTTGTACCCTGCATAGGACAGGATATCTGTGCACACCTTGCTAGATCCTCCTTCCCTGATTAGATCTAGCATAAAGACTCCTTACAATCCATGCACTCATCACTTACAACACTTGCACTCAACTCTGCAAGTCGGTCACACAGTATACACAAAGCCTTTACTAGCACTTAGCTTATTTCCCTCTCTTACATTACCTAGCTACTTATTTATACTTTACAAAATAGGCCTAAACATGGGTAAACCCATGGACCGACATCCCATACCCATACATTATCCCCAAAACCCAAAAGGACCCAAAAAAATGGGTCGAGATCCCACAATCTTCACTTTGCGTTAGCTCCATCTTTGAAAATTTGTCGAAGTCCCAAAAATTGTTCAAACCTGAAAGGGGTCTATCATCCACAATCTTCACTTTGCGTTGCGCTCCATCTTTGACAAGCTGTCGAAGTTCCAAAAATGGTCAAATATGACCAAGTGTTTCCTCAAAACTTGGTCAAGGGCCAACAAGCCCCCAACACTCACCTGTGACTCGTCCCAAGTCACTCTGGTCTGATCAATTCCACCTCGAATTCCTCGAGCTTGGCTTGAGCTACTTCAACCTGCTACAGTGTGACAAGATCTTGCTCAGTGAACTCCTGGATCACTACGTCATTTATTGGCCCTTCCAGGCGTTGTTCTATGGTTATGACAACCAGTTCAAGCTCAGTTCCCTGGCTTTCAACTTCAGTGAACAGTTGGTATGCCTTTTCTTGGATTGGTTGAAGTCGTTGGGATACTTCCATCACTTTACTTTGCAGCGTGTGTACCTGTTGTTGGGCGGTGCGTTGTTCTGAAAACCTTTTCATTCTTTCGACTGGGGTCAAGACCTTCAACTGCACTTGTAGCATATCCTCATGCTACTTTTCTTCTTGGAGTTGTGCCTCCAATGCCTGCAACTCTCGATTCTCTGTGAGGTTTTCATAAGTCTGGGTTCTTCTAGCGCTCAACTTCTTTCATTCCAAGGCAAAGGTTTTTAATCGGCCAACTGTGCTACGGGCAGTTGCCTCCCTTAGATCCTTTATTTCTTGAGGATTCTCGGGCACGATACGAATTTCTAGATCTATGATGCGCTGTTGAAGTTGCTGGATTACTTCTTCAAGTTGTGCCACCTCCTGTGGGACACGTTCTTCAATCTTCACTTTTATGACCGTCACAGAGGAAAGTTCTTTGTGAACCCTTTCCTGTACTTCAAGTTGCTCTACTAGAAACTGATCCTTGCTCTTCTATAACTATGCTTTTTCCTCATCCCACTTCGCTTGCAGGGAAATATTTTCCTATTCTTCCTTACTCTATTGTTCTACAAGTGTGCTCTATACTTTTGTCAAAGCCTGGGTGGCTTGCATTGTGTCTTCTTGAGCTCGTCGAAGGCGAGCTTTGACTTTCTCAGTGATCTATTGTAATTGGGTGGGCTCATCGCCTATTCCTGCTGTTCCAATTGTCAAGGGTGCAGTAGAAACTTCTCAGCTGGATTGGAGTTCCTGCTGCACTTCTTGAAGTTCTCCCTTGATTCAGCTGAATACCTCCTCCTGCTTCGCTTCTTGCTTTTCCGTGATCTCTAGTGAAGCATCATTTAGCGCAACTATTAGGAAGTCGAAGTCATCCGGTGTGAGGGTAGTCTTAAATGTAGTCTGGGTGGCCTTAGTTTTATTTCAAGATGAGGGATTTGGTGGTGTAATTTTCCTTTTCTTAGTGGGATCCTTCTCCTCTCTAGGTGGAGTAACCTCGCCTTTGTTTTGCTCAACTTCTGTGCCACCTAGTTCTTCACCATCATCTCCCTGTGTAGGTGATATCGAAGTAGTATTCGTGGATGTGCTATGGACATCTTGAACTTCATCATCCTTCTTAGTCTTTATTGGTCCAGGTGTATCTGACATAGCTTCATGGATTTCCATGTTGGACATTTCTATGGGGTCCACTGCAACAAGGAGGTCTGCTAACCATTCCTTGGTAATCTGCTCCAAGTATTCTTCTATCAACTTGTAGTACAAATGGAGCTGTTGTTTGTGCTCATTAGCATGCACTGTGATATAGGTGAAGTGGCGGTCTGCTCTAAATTTTATCAAAGGTATAAACCTATGAAGTGTGTTTGGGGTGAGGCGCGGTGTAGACTGAATTGCATTCTTCAATTGGTTGTAATAGGCGTGGAAGACGACATTGGACTACCATTGCTTGTTCATGTCCTTGGAGTACCACAACATACAAAACTTCATAGCCAGTGGCTCAAAGGGTTCGATCTCCGGAAAAGTGACACCTTCTGGTAGCTCCCAAGCGATGAAAGTGATTAGTATGAGAAACCAACTAAAGTGGAACTCGTACCCTTGGTATTGCACTTCTCTGCAATCAAGATCTAGCTGGTTTACAAGGTACTGCACCCAGTTCATCTGTAGTCCCTCGGCACACTTCCCTGCGAGGTTGACTACAAATCCAGTCACTTGTGTTGGTCTGTTATTGCGAACTAGCTTTCTCACGATCAGCTGACAGGAAAGGTGCACTATGCCACTCTGGATAGAGGCTACCTTGTAGCCTCACGTGCCTTTCTCAACATCGCCATAAGTTTATTTTATCCTCTGTGCTAGTTCTCAGTCTGAGGTATTTCCAGTGTAAAAATCATGTGGGTCAGGGCCTTGCATACTAAGGCCTGTGATCTGATTGATCAAGGTCATATCGACAATGATGCGGCGGTCCAACCATATGTATCCTCTGTGGTAGCAAGACAACAACAACTTGACACATACGTTGACTTCCTAGTGTCTACCGAAGTGTGGGATCTTCATTACATTAATAAGTGTGGACTATGCGAGGTTCTGGGTCCATGAATGTGGGAGAATATTAGAATTCTTGCCTTTGGTCCTAGTTAAGTACTTATGTGAGGCTAACATGCTGTAAAATTTACGATCTCCAAGGTTAAAATCACTAAATTTCAGTCCTGCGAGCTTATCCTAGTTAGCACGAACTGCACGAACCCCTTTTGGAAGGTACGCGGTGATCAAAGCATACTCGAAGTCACAAGGTACACTTTCACGGTTGATGGCACCGCTTAGAGATGGTAAGTAAGTAGGTAGAATGTGTGGGATAAGCTTGGCATTTGTGATGTCATCCCTGTGCTTGGTTTGTTTCTCATTGGTCGGCCGGGATGGACTGACACAAGCAGTGGAAGGGAAGGCCTGGGGTCCTCTCATTGATGATGCTTGGACTCCTGTATATAATCCTCCTCCGACATGACTCTCTCAGTAATTAATTCAATCAAAACTTCTTCAACTACTTTCTCAGCGATGCTAAGCTTGTTTGACATACAAGCTTGGGTCAACTAGCTTGAGTGTGAAATGAATTCAGAGACTACAATGAATAGTATGGCAATAAGGAAATGATCACAGGGTGAAGTAATCTTAGGTTTCAGGCTCAAATTCTCACTTAGAAAAAAGTATTCTCGGTGCGTGGCACGACGAAATAAGTAGGGAAACTTAGCAACGGTCTGCTTGCAATGGGTATGAGGCTACATTAAATTATGTTTTGTCCATTATGGAGTGGTCTAATGGTCTAGTGGTGAGCCATAAATTCTTTTGGACCTATTCGGAGTAGTAGTCAAACGGTTATATTGGCTTCCAATGGCTATATTACTTCGCCTCGGTGAAGTGGCATATGTCGCTATTCTGATATCCTGACGAAGCTCCAATTCTGCAAAGTGTCTTGTTGTGAGGTACCCTCTGGGATCGTCTATAATTTTTCAATCTTAGCCTTCTTCTTACTTATATTTCTATCCTTCTTTCCAGTGAGATTCATCTCGGTGATTCTCTTCTCACTTTGATACTTATTTTCCTTGGACATAGTCACTTCGTGCTGGTGAGATTCTCTCCTAGGGTTTAGGTATATCACTTCTTCTTTGTCTGGGGTAGAAATTTCAGCCTTTTGCGTAGCTTTGGCCTTGACATATAAGATTCTAGTGTCAGATGGATTCAAGTGGTTCTCCTGTTCTTTTATTAACTATGCGATCCTTTTAGTCATGAAATCTTTTAACTCTTGTCTCTACTGTTCTAAAACCTCTTCTTCTTCCTTCTTTCTGGCTTGATCTCTTTCAATCCAAGGTTTTTCAAGTAGCATAGTAAACGGGGTGTTGTCCTCAATGAATTTGATAATCTCAAAGTCTTCTTTTGTCGAAGTTCCATTGATTTGCCATAGGTATCTGAGTGATTTTTCCACATAACATCATCAGTTTTCCTCTGAATAGTCCTATTGCTCCCAATGAAGGAATCATGGTAGGGTTCCCTATAGCTTCCCAAGTTATTTCTGGCATAATGTTCACTTTTGTTTCTTCATCGAGAATATATTCAATGTCAAAGTCCCCTATTCTTGCTTCGACTTGCTCCTTTTCTTTGAAGATCTCTGGTAATTGGATATCTTTATGTTCCTTCAGGGTTTTTTTCATCTGTATTAATAGTTTCTCTGATTCTTGCTGGGGTTCTTATATAATATTAGTCTCTTGGTATCCTTCATGGTTTTCTTGCTCCATATTCATCTTTTCAAGTCTAGCAATCATTCTAGGGAAATCCAATACTTCATGGTCCATAGCCTTACAACAGAGGAAACTAGGTTTTCTCCTAGGGAATTCCTTAGCAAGATGTCCTGGTCTTCTGCAACTGTAACAAAGAGTTAATCCTCTCTTTCTCTTCAATGATCCCCAACTCTTCATGTACTTCACACTAGGATCATAATGGCTAGCCTGCAAAAATTTCTTTCTAGGATCCTGCATCCATTTATTAGTCCAAACATTCTTTCAATGCATAGGTATAACATATCTATCATTATACTTATCAGATCTATTCATATCAAACTTTCTTTCATATATTAATGCACTATTTTTAAGCTATAAAAAAATATATCAAACATACCTAGATCCATGCTTCAGAAACAAAAAAATTCACCTCTTTTACTTCTACAGGGCACAAAGCTTCCAGATCTAAGAAATTTTAACTATTCTTACCTTTATCGAAGCACATAGCTTACAAATCTTACTTCTTTTCTTCAGTATCAACCTCTTTTCTTGCAGATCTGACTTCTTTCCTTCAGATATTTCCTTCTTCAGCACAAATCTTTTTAGATCAAGTGGATCATTGCCTACTAGGGCATAGATCCATGCACAAAGATTTTACAATCTCAGGATGAATCTTTGCACAAAGCTTCTTCTACTTAGTTCCCATCAATCACAGTTTCAGGGCCCAACAACAGAACCATTTGTTGGCACAGGGGCAGACCCAGGGTTCAACCCTTCAACAACGCACCAAAACAACCCTAACTACCAGCCCTTTCGGCAACACCTGCGAAGCAGATGAAGTCTCACCCGATGTAGAGGCATGAGTGGTTGCAAGACTTCGGTGTCTACAACCTTAGATGGGACATATATATGTGATTCTAACACTTATAAAACACTTTAACATAAATCATTCATATGTATTTAACCCTCATGGAACTCCGCAGATGGCTCAGAGCACCAAAAAATTCACTTAGAACTAGGTTAAGTTAGCACTTAGCAACAACAAAATAGGTCTAGCACTCAACACTTTCATATATGTCACATCTACACCCATACATCTAAGAAGCAAAAAGAAAAGTAGATCTATCTAAGTATATCATAGCAAAGCACATAGCATAATCATATCAAAGCACAACACATAGGAAGAGACAAACACATTAGGTCGAGGCACCGAGAACAACACACAGTTTTACCATGGTTCACCCCCACCCCGGGGATACATCCACAAAGTATTCTTTTTCTTTATTAGCTTTGGTCAATCTGTTTACAACACAGAGCTCAAACTTGTACTCCACATAGGACAGGAGATCTGCGCACACCTTGCTAGATCCTCCTTCCCCAAGTAGATCTAGCACAAAGCCTCCTTACAATCCATGCACTCAGCACTTACAACACTTGCACTTAACTCTGCAAGTTGGTCACACATTATACACAAAGCCTTTGCTAGCACTTAGCTTATTGCCCTCTCTTACATTGCCTAGATACTTATTTATACTTTACAAAATAGGTCTAAACATGGGTAAACCCATGGGCCAACATCCAATACCCATTACGTTATCCATAAAAACCCAAAAAGGACCCAAGAAAGGGGTCTAGCTTCCACGATCTCCACTTCACGTTGTGCTCCATCTTTGACAAGCTGTTGAAGTTCCAAAAATGGTCAAATATGACCAAGTGTTTCCTAGAGAGCTTTGTCTTAGAGAATGCTAGTTATGGGAACATCTTACCTAAAGCACTATTAAACATAGTGAAGTTAGGAAAGCTATGTTAAACATAGTAAAGTTGGGAGAAGAAAATATGTCAAATGTTCCTTTTTTAGATGTTACTTATCAAGACAACTAGAAAACAACACAATGGATGTTCTTCAGCATGGAATTCAAGTAAATGTTTTTCTTTAGTAGTATTTCAAAAATAAATTGGATCCACACTTTTGTTTGTTTTTTGATTGTAATAATTTGTTGATCTTTTTTTCTATGGTCTAAATTGATTGACTTCAAAATAATTTTTTAAGATAATTTTTCATATTCATTTCAAGCTCATGTTTTAAATGGTGTTTTCAAATTAGATATTCATTTTTGTAACACACCCAACCCCTTAAGTACCTTTTTAAGGAATGGGGCATACAAATGTTTCTTTCCTTAAACATATCAAATCCTTTTTCCGAGGTCTTCATCCTCTTATACTTGCCTGTAGTGTTCTAACGACTATTATCAGGCTCAAATCCGAGCTCTGGGTTGCAAGTTATGGCTTCCTGAAGTTCTTCGGGCGTTCATTGATTGAGGGCCACGTGGATCCATCTCCTTCATACCATCCTCAAGCCCCTACATCCATGGTGGAATTCCATCCACCGTCCAATCCAACAATGGGATTTGATCTTTATTTTACACATAAGTTGCAGGGGAGTTTGACATTCGACACTTCGGTGCTTAACGCCCCCTTTTCCTTTCTGCACACAAATAATCTAGAGTCCCAAAATATTGAACTCCCGAGGTGCTTCCACGTAGCTCCAGCCTTTAGGACTTTTTGTTATCCTCGACACTACACTCCAAGCCTCTAGATTCCCAAAGCCCCAGACTCCAAAAGGGTCCCCACTTACATGTGGTGACACACTATACACATTATGTATCCCCAACGTTCCAGCCTCCCAGTCTTTATGAAGTCCCAAACTCCCGGAGTCCCAGGTACTCCTTAGATTTCTCTCGTTCCTATTGCATTTCTTGTTGCATCATTGCTTGACATCCTCTGTTCACTTTGGTTTTGAGTTTACAACCTTCTCCCTTTCCTAGCCTTGTTTTTTGAAACATATACACACTTTTTGTCTTGACAGTCGCGTATATACGTAGGTTGTCCCTCTGCAATTTGCGTACATAAGCTCTATTTTCCTAAACAGTTGCGTACATCAAACTTCCTTTCTTGTTTGCTGGGTTTAGTTGTTGTTGGGTGGGATTTGATGTTTGTTGAGTCTTCTTAGGTCTCTGTAGTGCCTATTAAGTGCTTGTGGGAGGACATGAAACCTGTCTTTGGTTGAATTTTTGGGCGGAGTATTTCTCATCACCTTTTCATTTTGATTGTCCTTGTACATTGGGATGGGTGTCTCGCTGCTTGGTATCCTACTTGAGTTGTTTGTTTCTATACACAATAGAGATTTATATATCAAGTTGATGTTCAGTCAATGCATTTTCATTTTTATTACATTGAAAATACAAAAATATTAGGCATTTTGCATTGCTTGGCATTTTTTATATTTTGAGTCTTTTGTCATTAGCTTAGTGCATGTAATGAAATATTGCATTTTTACTTCAGAATTGTAGAGTTGACATTGAAAATTGCATTTGTTATTAGAAGCATATCATTCATTGAAAATTGAAGTTAGGACTTTGCATTATATTCATATTTACTTTTCCTGCTGAGTCATAACATCATGAGTTTTACTACCAAAACTTTTTGAGTAACCACAACCACTAAAATTAATGCTATAATTTAAAATTGATTAGTCATGATTTTATTTTCTAGGGTGCACAAACTATCTTGGGATTTAGTGCCTTGGAATAGGATTTTGTGAGTAAACTTCTCCAAGGCAATTAAATCAACATATGTGTCTGAGAAAGGGAGTGGAGAAATCCATTCTATAATTGGTAATATCAAGAGGCTCTGCTCACACCAGAGTTAATCAAGAGGTTGCACGAGGTTGGTTGAAGGGATATCCCCCCGATACCTTCTTAGTGTCAGAGATATTTTTCGGGATCTATTTGTATCTGGGGATCTTGCTAGTGCCTTTGCCTTCATGAGAAGCAGTACTTTCAAAGTTTCGGGCTTTGCTACCCTGCCCATACAGTGGACCGAACTTACGAATGATCTCCTGTGCATTGTTTATACATTGGTTTCTTAGTTTCTTAATTTAGGTGCCACATAGGTTACTTGCAAGGTTTATTATTCAGGTACCCTGGGTCAGATAACGGTCGGACAACACACAACCTTTATGGAGGATTACCTCTCTGAGGGGATCTGATAGACTAGTTGTTAAGCCCACGAGGGCCCTTATAAATGATTATGTTACCTCTGATATTTAGCAGGGAGTCTCAGGCCCCTGTTGGGTGAGACATACCTTCTTTAGGGAGGGAGGCCACTTTCAGCCACTTTACCCTGTTTGTGTGCATATTGGCCATTTGAATTTTGGTGTGCTCTTTGATTATTAGTTGGCCCTAGGAGTTTACACTAAATTTTCATTATCATGGATAGTGGAGTTCCCTTGGCTCCCTCATTTACCGCTACCCACCCCATGATGTTCACTCATTTCATGGGGTCAAATCCTTTCGCTTTTCATAATGGTATGCAAAACTATGACGCTCAGTACATGCCTTGGGTATCTAGTCATTTTCCTGTTGATATTCCTTCAACCTTTCCATCCTCACCCTGGCCCACTTATACTAGCATTGGATCCAGGGGAACCATGGCCCCGCTGCCTACATCTTCATTTTATATGAGTCATGTCCCTCAACCAACTTTCATGATGGGAGGTTGGAACCTTCCCTCTTACGAATCTAGTCCTAGCTACGCTCTTTCAGAAGCCAATACTCAAATGGGTGCGTATTCTTCCCATTACACCCCATCTGTGTATCCTTCATCTGCCATGTTGGTTCCTTCAAACAATTTTCCCTTGACGGGTCCTCATGTATCCCTGGGTGTTTCATACGAGGAGAATCAGTTTTACGGTTTGGGCTACCCTCTTCACGACACCGATTCACCACGTTTACGCCATGTCTAATAGGCTTGTTTCATCATAGAAGTCCGTTCCTTTCCACACTTCATATTTTAACAATACTTGGATCCTACTTTCCTCGACTGCATCTTGTGAGGGTCAGCCACATGCTGGAATTATATCACCAACCTCTATTAGTCATGTTGGAGATGGTCGACAACCTCTGCTAGTCATGTTGAAGACCAACAACTAGCCACTGCAAGTCATGCTGGGAGCACAAATCTAGTCATTTCTAGTCACACTGCACATACATCATCAACCTCTGCTAGTCATGTTGGGGATTCATCACCAACCTCTGCTAGTCATGCTAGGCATTCATCACCAACCCCTGCAAGTCATGTTGGATATTTTATACTAGCCTCTGTAAGTCATGCTGGGAGCATGCCACCAACCACTGCAAGTCATGTTGGGGGAATTCATACGATTGAGAATCCTATATGTGTAAGATGTAATCCCAAGTTCCTTTTTATTCTTTGCAAAGGAGATCACCTTACACGTTTGTTCCCTGCTACTAATGTGGTACAAGAAGCGTGGTCCTTTCCTAGGGTCCCTTCGGGTTCTGAGTCATATTTAGCTTCCCAACCTTCTTTGGTTGATACAACAGTCATGTCGATGCAATATTCAGCTGACACCCCTCTTCCTTTAGGGGCTGATGCATCCCTTGACCTTGTTGTCTCGCATCATGTTCAACCAGCGGTCGTGTCGATGCAATATTCAACTAACACAACTCCTATTTTTGGGGGTGATGCATCTATTGACCTTGTTGTCTTGCATCCTATTCAACCAATAGTTGAAGAAGTGGTCGTGCCGATGCAATCTTTTTCCGATCCCACTCTTCTCTTGGAGAGTGACAAGACTAAGAAAGTGACATCGCCGATGCAATCTTCAGTCAACCCCACTCTTCTTTTGGAAGGTGATGCATCCTTTGACCATGTCCTTAAAATTTCTAGTTTTGTACCTTCTTCACTAGGGAGCATTCCACTCTCTTCGAGTATGCTCCCTCCAACTCCTAGGGTGGTTTCCTTTGATTGGAATAATATTGTAGAGCCTTGACTTCCTTCTTCTACACCCTTCCAAATAAGGGGCATTCTTCAATATATTTTAAATAAGGTAACCTCTGCAAATATTTTATCCTCCTTGACTTGCAAAGATTTTGGTTTTCCCAAGCTTGTGTCAGCTCTTCGTAAGTTGCTGACCTTTCACAGAAGTCCTGCACGAGAGCCTTGGCCTCCCCCATTACATGCTCCTTAGAACAACTTCCATGAGTCTGATTTAAGCTCTTTTCCAACTCATCTAAAAAGAGAAAAGATTGCCGAGTAAATTTGTCCCTTTCACACTCGTTAAATTGGACTTGAAAGGTCATCAGTCTTAGTTAAGATATTTTTCGACTCACTTTAAAAAAGTGAAAGGATTGTCGAGTGAACTTGTCTCTTTCACACTCATAAATTGGACTTGAAAGGACGTCTATTTGGCACAAGTTTATCCCTTTTTCACACCAAGTAGAATAAATGCCATGAAAAAGGACATTTTTTTTCGTTAAGTTGTGATTGCATCTCATGCCCTTGCTTGCAGTATTGAGCCTATAGCCGGTTCTCTCTTTGCGTTATAATTCATTTGCCTCATCATTTTTTGTATCCTCAACCAAGTAGAACCTTGTTTATATCCTTCACAATTTGACACCCTATACCTAGGATGGAACATTCCCCCGAGTGTCCATATCCTGCATGCATCTCCTTGCATTGAGCATAGGTATGTTCCACTGCTGGAACTAGTTTTTCTTACTTGTGACACCCGTTTCCTCCTCTGTATCCTAACATTCATTTGTTTATGAAAAAAAAAAGAGACGGGCGAGAAGGGAGTATTATCTTGTGTTGGCAATAGTCATGTCACCTTTGAAGAGAGCACAAAGTTATTGAGTCCATTTGTCATCATAATTTTGGGTTTAGCATGGCATTAGGAAGTTGACCTCATTATAGAGTCTTCTCTACCGACTGGTTACTCTTCCAGTCCCTATAGAGAATTTCATTGATTTCTCCTGCATCTCATGGTTTCATCATTGAGTTTATGTTGCTAGAGTCTTCCATATGTCTCATGCTCTTGTTCAAAGGAATTCTATCAACTTGTGTCGGCCACTCCTAAAAAATATTGACTTTCCATGTTGGCCATACCCTCAGTTTGTCTTAGAATCACATGATATTGTAGTCCTATCACACACCCTGGTCCTACTTTCATCATTGGTAGGTAACCTTCAACCCAACAGTTGACATTTCATCATTGGTTGTTGACTAGGTGGTTTCCCTTGTGTTCGACGACAAGACATATATTCACACATTGGGATTCATGTAGTGTCTTCGATGCCATTATCCTTATTGGTGGTTTCCTCTCCTTTGTCAGCAGTTTTCGTCATTGGCTGCTATTCAGAGGGTATTTTTCGTGTACCTCTTGCACTTGGCACACACAAAATACGCACAGGGTCATTGGTTCATGAACATGTTCTTCGTCCGATTTCCTCCAAATCATGAAGCTCCTGCTTTGTACCTCATGTTGACTTATGAGAGATGCCTTAATTCTCTCCTTTTAGTGGGTCTCCTTCCATCGACTTCAACTCATCTATTCTGGAAATGTAGCCTAGATTATTATGAGTACCTTGAGGCTTGCAGTCATTAGTGGTAGGTTCTCTCACCATCGACAGTTGGGAATACATCAATGTCTCCTGATCGATGGATTCTTCAGGTGTTCGACACCGACTCCTCTATTAACACTTGTAAGAATGTACTCGGTGCCTTGATACCTAATTTTATTATCGGTAGGCTGTCTCGTGTTTGTTAACGGTATACCTCAATGACGAGTAATCAAACGATGTCTCATTGTGTTTGACCTCAACCCCTTTATTCACATGATGTAGACTTGCACCCTTGGTGGATTGTGTAGAAGACTTGAAGACATCACTATGTGGCCACAACTTTCCTGAGTTGTTTCTTATTTTTCATTGAACCAATACCTATATGACTTTAGTGATCATGGGAGATCATATTGTACTCCATTTTATACATATATCTTCATATTGGTTTTGAGACTGGTTCTGTTGTGCCTTGTTTGTGACTATGACAGATTTTGGCATAACAACATTTGTATTTTCCTATTCATGGCCATAGACAATTGTTTGGTATATTTTCACATGGATCTGCAGTGTAATCTATTGGAAGCCATGTAAGCAAATTCAGTGCAGAATGTATGAGCAACTAGTTCTTCCAACTGGTTCCCCATCACTCCACTTCTGGGTTGTTTATAATGTATTTTGGTCATCGCAGATACTCCTCTGACCTCACACATTAGGGGGAATTTGTTATAGAAATATTTGCCTCACCCTATGCAATCTTGCACAAAAGGCCTTTTTCCATTTCCCCATGCAGATTTATCATCCCCGTTTGTAAAATCCAGAGCTAAAAATACATATTTTTCCACATGTACACATCTTGCCTACTATACAACATGAGTATACGTAGGCTGGACCACTATAGCCCGCGTACATTAGGAGGGAATACAATCCTCAATGTTATTTCTCAGTAACACCTGTCATGCCTTTTTCATTCAGCTTCTTCACAAATATTGATCCTCTTTCTGGGTCAAGTCCTTTCAGACTCTTGGCCTTCATCGCCTACCTTCAACAATATTGGAAAACAAGCATATTAATCATAATTTCATGCAAAAACATTTAATTTTTGTGCAACATTCAAGAGGAAAATTTTTATAATATAGCACAATACTTATTTGTGCAGTCTGTGGATTTGCATCGACATGGTTGTCTTGTTATCTTGGCTCATTGTTTTTCCTAGACATACCCATTGTGTGCATGATTCCAATCGATATTTTATAATAATTATCAAAGTCTCCTCTTCCCTGCGATCACTCACCCTCCAGGCCTAGGCTCATGCATCCCCTTCAATCCTATACAGTTCCTCGGGTGATCCCTCTTTCCTTTCCAAGGATTTATCACACAAGAAGATTTCTAAATAATTCAATGAGCCTTACAATCAAGGCGTCCCTAAAACTTTCTTTGCCGAGGCATCCCTCCAGCTTGTGTTATCATAACACAACATGTTCTAGGGAGATCATGGCTTACCACATGGTTCTCATGTCTCAACAATATCCTCTTTCATGCTTTCCATCTTGACATCCTTCACATGTCCTCCCTAGACATATATTTTTTGTCTCACCTATATCACAGGTATACAAAAATTATGAGATATTATCATCAATTTCAAATTCATAATTTTCTTGCAAATCTGTCACCCACAGATTTCCAAATCCCACATTTTGTTTTTCATATCTGTTCCACATAGGAACTAGATTCACAAGTATGTGATTTTTTTCCCCATATCATTATGTATCAACATGAAATTGGTCTTCCTTATGGCTTACAACATTTCCACATCCAAGACCCTTTTCTTCCTGCAACTTCAACATTCCTCAGCCAAACAAATTGTTAGTTTTCATGCACTTTATATTTTCAAAACTATGCATACTAACATTCCAATTTATTTTCATCTATTCAAGGATATAAAGAAAAATTAAATATCATTATTTACATATGCATCCTTTCAACATACTAGATTTTCCAAATGCAATTCAAATATCAAATGTCTTTAATCAATGTGCCAATATTCATGGCAACATTCACACCCAATGCACCCTTGAATTTATTTCAAGTTTGCCACACTTTATGACGAGAACTTTTCCATGGTGTGTTGGATCTTAACCAACCTCTTCACCATAGGTATTATTCATTCTCATTTATTATTTCGGTAGGACTATACTTCCTACTACAGGGTGATCATGATTCCAAATCAGCACATATGAAACTATAAGTTTCTCTTGAATGCACCCAAGCATTCTTCCTTCATTAGTAACCAGGGTGCCAACACTCATGGCCACCCAAATTTGATTTTCTTTAACACCTACACAATGTAAGTAAAATATTGGAAGTTCTTCCTTCCTCAATGGAAAATCCATTGTCTACCCTTTATGAAAACATGCATTTCCTCGAAGCAATTCCATGCAATGTGCTAACTATGATCACCTTTATTCCCAATCTCCTTGGATTGGTCATTTTACCCATGGTACTCTTTAATCATGCATTTTATTGCAAGGATTATAATTCATCCTTGACTAGCATATACTTCCTCTATTTATTGTTCATATTCTCCTTTCATGAATCTTACAACGCTTGGGTAGCAATAGCGTACAAAAACCACTCACAATTATTTGTCTATATTTAAGATAATGAAATCCTTTTCAAAAGGGATCCTTACCAAATTACTTCATGCCTTATGCCACATAGGTATGGAAATTTTTATACCTACTCTAGCTGCTAGCACCCTCTCTGATATTACCTCATCAATGGTGCTTTATGGGGACTTTTAAAGTCCCTTCAACAATATTTTAACAACAACCTTCCAATAGTCATCATTTGCTTGAGGTTGTCCATCATTGGCAACTGTCTTTCTCAATAGCTCCAATTCCTTTCTACACATGTCATACATCATAAATATATTAGTTGTTATGTAAAATAAAAGTGCATATATCATATCAACAAAACATTTTCATATATGTCCTAGCATATCCTTACACACTTCTTCATGTTATCCTCAATGTTTTTCAAGAGTGAAACAATAAAATTATCAATTGTTTCTACAATCATACAACCATCATCACTATGATGTCAATACATTTACTTTTATTAGTAAATCAATCTCTCGTACCATAGAAATACCATAAGAAACAAGGAAGGGGTTAAGGGATTCTTCCCTCATCCAACTCCTTCTACACAGCCCCGGACCTTCAGTCTAGCTGAGTTATTTTTCCAAGGCATCAATGCCTTTACTTATCATGGCTTAACCAAGACCATTCATTTAAATATTCTTGTTTATTCATTCCCTTTTCAAGTTGTACTTGTTCCCACAACTTCTCTTCTGAAGTTTACAACTCTGCTAAACAATTCAGAGTTCTTAGGGTGAGAAAAATATTCCTTCTTTTCTCCTTCTTTGATTATGCAATATAATTCTTATTGATACCTTCCTACTCTTTTCCTTGAGCATCCTTGGTTAGGATCACCCTAACCCTTAGGATACATCAATATGCTTCATTAGCAAATATTTTTTTTATAATGAATCATGAACCTGTGCAGCATGTACATTACCATTCAATTATCAAAATGGTCAACATTCATTTGTTAGTATTCCATTCATGCATGATATTTTAAAATGTAATCCATGATTTTGATATATATATATATAGGCTTGTAGCCCACTGCTCAAGAGTCAATTCTCATCATTCATTAAGGTTGTGACTATGTTCTCCTGACAATGTCTTCACATAGTTCCTCCATAGGGAATTCCTTCAACATGAAACTTCCTTATTACATACCCTTCACTATCTGTGATAGCCTCAACCTTGAGTTAGCTTAAGTTTTTTACCAAATGTTCCATCAAGAATATAAACATGCATCTTTGTTATGCATCCAGATTATTTATCCAAACATATTCCTTGTTTTTTTAACTTACATCCATGATTCACTTAACCACCTACATAATCATAAGCCTATGTGTATTTACCATAGGCATATTTTGCATCTCACATACATATTTTCATAAAAATAATTTAACTCATGATTGCTCACAATTGTTCTCATGCGGTCCTCAAAGGCATAATCACGTTTCATTTTATCATGACAACAAAGCATCCTTGCTCATTTACTCTTTCACCATATATGTGCATCACTTGCACATTTAATATCATTCATTCATATCTATTTGACCTTAATATCAGTCTTCATATCAGGTAACCTCACAATGCATCAAATTCATGCACTCAATCATATACAAACATAGCTAAACATTCATCATGAAAGCTCATTGCTTGCATCCTTTCCATGTCCTTCATGGACATATCAAACTTCCAGATCCTCCTCCAAAGGATTTTACTGCCATTCTCATGACAAGTTCCATAGGGATACTCAACATTGAGCTTCCCTCTCGGTTGATAACATGCGGTTATTCACATGATATCCACCTGGAAGTTTAACAAACATAGTCATAACTATGTTTCCATTTTATACAATAACAACTAGTAAGAAAACACTCTTTCCTAAACTTCCATAAAAACATTTCCCAACTCATAAATACAGTCTGGGATATTATAACCATGCCCAAGGTAACACAACATCCAATCTAGCTTCCAATTGGTCTTGATCAACAGATCTTTCGATCAAGGAAATCCTTTTCTAGATTCCCCTCACTATGATTTAAGTATACCAAACCATATCTATATGGATACCATCCACCACTAGATGTCAATCTGACCCATTGGGCATCTAGAAGTGCCCTAATACTTCATTTACCACATTCAGGATCAACATTTAATTAACCATTTTACCTCATTTATAATAAATTTTAATGCTTGATAACATTTGGACTATTTCCTTAAATCCAAAATACACTTTGGAAGTATGTTACTTACTAAGTATTTTAATGCAAAACTCCAGAGTATATTTAGATCATAATTAGTCTTGGGAGGAGGGTCCATCTCTTTCCTTTTAAATTTTTGTAGAGTTTCTAGTTGTTTCTGTCTACTCTCATTAAAACAGAAGATAAGATGTAAATGTAGATCAACCTTAACCATTACACCTAGAACTCTTTCTTATGTTCAACAACATCCAAGGATGGATGTCACTCTCCTCCTCCCATAGGAATTTAGTAGATCATTTCTTTGTTTACCAATCAAGGGAGGTTGTTGTGATTTCTCACTCAATCACTCTATATTTCTACAACTCTGTTTATCATCTTGATTAGAAAAAAACACGACCCAACAATTTATGTACCCAGAAAAGAAATTTGTTTATTAGTTCCCTCCGACACCCAAGAGTTGCACATGCTCTCCCTTTTCAGAGAATGGTCACCGAAACCATTCCTCTTGCATAGAAAAATAATTAAGTTAATAGGGATACACACTACCCTAGCACAACCATGAGATTTTGAACTTTCTCTTGTCACTTCAATCCTACCTTCATGAATCTTGTTCTGAATCTATAGGGTTCCTTTTTACTTTCTTATTGGGTTATTCCAACAACAATTTTCATTCATTATAGGTCAAGTAAATTGACCTTACCACTTCCATCAATCCTTTGATCGTGAGGGATCATACACATATACAAGGTTTAATCCTTCATTAAATCATTAATTATTACTGCTACAGATCCTTTCAATCCATTCACATCCAAGTATTGCTACTAATGTCCATCAACATAATCCTACTCCTATAGAATTGGCCATCATTTCCGAAAAGAAATGGTAGGCTTCCCCTGCCACATACTAGCATGATTCAATGTCATTGGGTAAAATCCCAACTAAATTTTAATCCGCATCCTTCTACTCAAAGAACTTATGCAGATAATTTTCATTCGACAATAATATTCTCAACAAGATCATCTTAGCCTTGGTAACCTAATCTTATGATTGTACAACAACACGTACAATTTCAAAGTGAGGTCAACTTCTTTATTTGGAAACATTAGAAACATACAGTTCATATTTTCAAAACATCTAACAACAATATAAGGCTTCATTCCTTTCTTCAATATAGGTTTAACTAAGCCTCTTAGGAATGGGAAAGATAAGGTTTCACCCCAAAAAGTTATATAATACTATTTTTATATGACTCGTGCATGAGCCCAAGCAGGCCAAGTATTGTTGCCATGCTCTGATACCAATTTGTAACACACCCAACCCATTAAGGAATGGATCATCGAAATTTATCTTTCCTTAAACATATCTAATCCTACATCCAAGGTATTCATCCTCTTATACTCACCTGTAGCATTCTAACAACTGCTATCAGGCTCAAATCTGAGCTTTGGGTTACAAGTTATGTCTTACTGAATTTATTTGGGCGTTCATTGGTTGAGGGCCATGTGGATCCATCTCATTCATACCATCCTCAATATCATACATCCACGGTGGAAGTCCATCCACTATCCAATCCAACAATGGGATTTGATATTCATTTGACACATAACCTGCAGGGGTGTTCGACGTTCGACACTTCAGCGCTGAATGCCCCCTTTTCTAGAGTCCCGAAATCCTGAACTCTCAAGGTGCTGCCACATAGCTCTGGACTTCGGGCTCGACACTACACTCAAAGGCTCCAGAGTCCTAAAGTCCTAAATGGTCCCCACTTACACATGGTGACGCATTATACATAGAGAAAGGGACATGTGGGTCATGCCCTTTGACTGATTTATCCCCAACGTTCAGCCTCCCAATCTTTTTGAAGGCCCGAACTCACGAAGTCTCGAATACTCCACCAACCTTTGGTCGATCATCCATGCACCAGGTGGATGACACATGACAGAGGCCATGGGTGACACGTGTCACATTCTAATGGCATTTAGGGTCTGTGATAAGCACAAATCAGGGTGACACGTGGCATACAAAATAGGGGTCAACGTCACCCTAGGTGACGTCGGGGTGTCATGTCAATCCGTGACTGGTAGCCTCCGAGGGTTCCTAGCTTCAACTACTTTCCAAACCTCCCGTAGCTCTGAATTCCAAAGTTCTCACCAGCTCTCTCTTGATAAGACTTATATTCCACGATCGAGGTGTGTCCATGGTTATCCCTGAATCTACGACTCACATTAATTCGTAACTTTCGCATTCGAGGGTTTCTACCCACTCCACACTCCTATCCTCCCGGAGTAGGACTTTACCAAAGTGTTTTACATAAGTCCTTATTCTTGGTTGATCAAATGGTTGAGAGGGATTTTGAAGGGTCCTTATATCAACGGTTTGCATTACTTCGCAAATCTAGAATTCAGGAGTTTTGGCGTGTAGTTTCCAGCTTCCTCCCAGAGTTGCAAACTATGAACCATGCCCGATCTATCTCCATGTGCACCTAACATCCACGTACAAGATTTACTCTGGCTTTCAGAGATTCGGAGAAACTTGTGCATTATTGTTTTTACATTTTGATACAACCGGATAACCAAACTTATGGATAGTCATTGATCTGGGGACACACTCCCCTCTACTCATCAACGGTCCATATTAACTTTGCAACTCTAGAATTTGGTATTTTTTGGATTTAGACCAACTCTATTCTCCTGAAGTGGGACTTCGTCGAAGTACTTAGCACTACCCCTTTACTAGGTTCAATATAATGGATGAGATATATTTCCAATGGATTCCCAAATCCATAGCCCTCATCAATTCACAACTCCATCCTTGGCTATTTTTTAGGGTTGTGAAGTCATTTTTCCCGGAGCTCCAAATTCTTGGAGTTTCGAAGCCATAGTAGCTTCCCTCCTTTCGGCTTAGCGAGGGGTCTCCAGCTCTGGTTCATATGGAACCTTATCGAATTCTAGGGGCTACACTTAGCTCTTAGAAAATATTTGATTAAGGTTGGGGCACAAACTCATGGTCTTTTGGGCGACTGGGTTGAAGGATGCACCTTCCAGTCATTGGACATAAGTTATAATTCAGGGATAGGGTAATCTCGAGGAATCAATGAGACTGTGGCATTCCCATAAAGTTTGCTCCAACTCTAAAACTATGAGGTAACTACCTGGGGAAAACACCTCGAGGATTTTTCCAACCAGACCGTAGGCCAATATGTCTACCTTACAATCATTCAAATGCAATATTTTACAGAAGGACAATAAACACCATTACCATCAATTTCATGCAAGGCACAAGTTATCACATTTGCAGATAACTAAATCATGCATTTCCATTCTAGTATACATGCCATAAGAATAATTATCTATTACAGACGATCACCGACCGACTGATTGTAGGTGTTATCCTCCCCACACAACCATAAGCTTAGAGGCATTCATTCTTAGCACTATGTCCATGTTATAGCAAGATTTGATTCGCCCTGTGCAAATTTTCTCAGAAAGCCTTTTTCATTTACCTATACAGACTTGAAGTCCATTTTTGCAGTTCCCAGAGCTAAAAATAATATTTTTCCACACATATGCACCCTAACAGTTATACATCATGTGTATACGTAGGTTGCACCATTACAACCCGCATACATCGGGTTTTGTGCCCACAATTAAAAAATGGTGTCAGGTTTCCATGTCACGTGATGAGATCCATGATCCTTGACCTTCCATATACTAGAAACATTCAGAATCCACCCTTCAATTCCATTGGAAGGCTATAAATGGTCCATATCCAAGATGTGGAAAAGAGGAGAATAATTCAACTTTGAGAGCAAAGTTTCTCTGGAGAAATTAATCACTTCATATTGAGTCTGCATCCCTTTGTCCTTTTAAGTCTAAACAAATTTTTCAGCCCCCAATCTCTTCCCTACTCAATGGAGAACCTCATTTTCTCTCTTATATGAGCTTGCCTTTGGTGGATAATTGAAGTGGTGGAGGCCCAACTGGAAGGGACTTAGTTTCTCGGTTTCGAACGTGTCGACACAGAAGTTTGTCATTCATATACTTATGTTGATTACATTTTAATAGAAATACTCTTATCTCGTCAAATATTTGAATTTTTATTCCATGGGCATATTTGTTATGAATGTTGATGGATTATGTTATTAAATGTGATAACTTTATATATTATCACCATATGCTTGCGTATATTGGTTTTTGAGGACAAGTTGCAGGTGTATTTCTTTGACTCGAGTGCTCAACGATGAACTTCATTGAACGTCTGGATGAGGTAGGATCTTTATCTTGTCTTGATAGAATATTTTATTATATATAATACTTGATATTAGAGTTGATTTATGTAGTCATTTCCATCTATTGTGGTTTACCCCATGCCATAGAGTGATTTTCCTCGTAACATAATTGGCGACCATATTAGGGTTAGAATATTCTTTTAGGGGTTTGGAGTGTTTTTTCTCCTTTGATTTCTCTCATTTATATCGAGTTTCTTTTCGTTTGATTTCTTGACAACCTCTTTTCCTTTTGATTCTGAGTTTCTTAGCCTTATCCTTATCCTGGAAGTGTTTCAATAGATATACACAGGTTTTTTCTATTGATTATTTGGGTTGGTTGTAATTGATGTGAACCCTTGAAGAAAGTCCGGTAGAAAATTTCGGTAGCACAAAGGTTTGGGTAATGGACACAAGTTAATGGTATGAGTTTTAATATATTTGAAGTTAATACTATTCTATATGGATAGTACATGTCATTCCATTTCCGGTGATATGTGGAATGTCACATAACCCCTCACGGTTAGAGAGTTATGGCCATGTGAAGTTGAAGAACCCTCATGAGTCATCTAGAAGCCCCAAAAGGTCAAAGTAGTCAAAGTGGTTGCAAAGAAAAAATT
>SNQJ01S0054093.1:0-45001 GCA_010110895.2 Picea sitchensis
AATCTATCTCTTCCTATATATTGAGGAGATTGCTCATGAAAAGGGTTAAGAAGTGAAGTTCAACAAGTTAGCAAGAGATTTATTAGAGAATTAGTGCAAGACGGTATGGAGAACTGATGCTACAACAGCAAGGCCATCACATGTAGTTAATTTTCTTCATGCATGAGAAAGTGTGTGTGTCATAACTAAAATCCATCAAAAGGAGACCTACGACATCAAGGCTCAGGTTGTAAGTTTCTCTTTCAATTAATATGATACAGTGATATATTTCTTTCCCATAAAGTGAGATCTACTTTATTACATAACTCCTTGATCATATGTATAGTTTAGCTATTGGACATATTACGTGCTTTCACTTTGGTTGGTTTGTGTTGTTTTGATTTTGACCGCGCAAGAGAACTGGAGTTAAGCAAGGAACAACAAATACCAAGGAAGCGATTACAAGGTACATATCCTCTTCTCACTTCCAATTTAATTCAATAGTTAGATCTAGGGAAAGCAGTATATTCTATCCTGTTTTGTTCTAGATCCAGGTGGATCTAGGGAGATCGGTTAGTGTCCGCACCTACGGATTTATCCTATAACAAGCCCCCTTTCCCTTACCCACCTTGTGGAATCTTAGTCCCCCATCACTCTTTATAAATGGTCGGTCTACGCGCAACGATGTTTATATTTTATTAGCAACGATGTTTATATTTTATTAATGATCTTCAGAATTACATATAACAAATTAGGCTCCTAGACTTTAACACTTAGGCTCTTCAACCCAACAAACACATAATCTAATGAGATTATCAACACTTGGCTCAGTAGCCTACAAAACATGTTTACAATTCATAAATACAATAGGGGCTCATCCTTAGGGATATTAGAGTAGCTCTTGGGATACTAGATGCATATCGACAACTTGTTCTTTATTAAAATCTGAGGCATCCTCAATATCATATTCAAAACCATTAGATACATTTGAATCACGGACAAATGTGTCTACAATATGACTATCACCAACATCCTCACAATCATAAGGAATACTAACTGAATGTTGGATATGGAATTCAAATTCTTTACAATAGATATCAAACATAAGATCAACTAGATAAATATTTTTGTAATGATGATGAAAGGCAGTATGAAAATCCTTCAAAGAATGAATTCTAGCAATAGAAAGGGATTGACACCATTCACGAGCATGTTCTTATAAATAAAATTTGAACAACTTTATTAGGACATCCTCATGAACAAAACCATGTTCAAGCATGTATATATGAAAATTTAATAAGTGCTCACCATGATGATCATGCTTGCTTCCTGTGAATCTCGGAAGATAATCTTCCCACTCAGTTATAGTCAGCATTGGATGTGGAAAACCAAATATATTTGAGAATTCATATAAATCATACCTCTGAGCCAAGATAGCTTCCATTTCTATGGTTGTCCCGTATCAATAAATTCACCAATAGGTTCTTCCTTCATGGATTGGAGTCACCAGGTGAATGATGCAGTCTTTGATATGTGTCCAACCCTTGTTCATCATAAAAATTTGTCTCTATGGTGTCTCCCAGTGAATCTTGCTTCATACTTTGATCCCCAACAACAACACCATTTAATGTTAGTGCTAGAAGTTGTTCTTAAACTGCTTTAAGATCAAGCCTAAAACATCTTAAAGTCAAAATGAATTAGATGGTTTTTAGGAAACTTTGAGAGTGGTAAAAATAATCAAGAAGACATTGAAACCATTGGGCATGGAGTCCATGAAAAACTATAACCCTGACCTAAAATTATATGGACAAAAGATCAGGTCAAAAAAGCTTAGATCAATTACAATGATTATAAAGAAATGTAATGAAGAAGTATGAGGAACAAAAAACTGAAGATGATCAAAGAGCATCATGATCTTCAATACATCTGATAGTAAGAAGAAAAACTCAGTTTCTAGAAAACCTTTCCAAAACCTAAATTAAAACTCAGATAATTATGTGGCAAGGACTATAGCATATCCTATACAATAATTATTTTAGCGCAGAAATTGCCTACATATATCCTATAGAAGCAATACATATCCAAGGATATGAAAATGAGAAAATGTTTTAACATAGAATGGAGAAAACAAACTCATCATGTGCTTTATTATCAGCTGAAACTTCTTTACATAGAAAGAAGTATAGGTTTTCAGTTAAAACCAAAGCTTCACATCCCCTGTAGCTCCTTCTTGGATATTGAAAAACTCTACCTTAGACATCTCATTTATTCCCCCCTACTCTCTTCTTTACAAATCATTAGCTATATAGATCATTACTTTAACAAGTTGTTTCTATATTTTTGGGATACAAATCTAATCTACATACTAAAATAAGAATATGTAGCAGAAAAACTAGAATGACTTGCCCAAAATATTGAGAAAATGAATTTGAAATATCGAATTTGTTTTAAATATGGAAACACCTATCACTTCCATGCTCAAAATGAGGATAAAGCTTCCAACAGTTCCATGATTTTATCCTTGAACTGTTAAAGGATTCTTAACTAATGACTAAAAGGCAGGAATACTCTGCCACATGTCCTCTTGGATGCCCCTTCAAAAATTAGATATGTGCTTTTGCTAGTGCTGCCATTTGTATCCTTATCCCTTGATGGTTTTCCACATGTTAACTGATTTTCCCCAAAATATTTGAAGCATGCTTGATGTAATCATGCATACCATCTTGCGATAGCTCACCAGGAAGTCATTTTTACACCTAAATTGAAAAAATTTATTGCTTTAAAATGGGAGATTAATCCTCTATAAATGATTTTTTGCAGCGCCCGAAGATTTTGTAGTGCACCTCCAGATTTCATAGTGCCACAACAAAACAGTTCTGCACATTTTGTAGTGCCACTGTAAAATGGTTCTGCATATTCTGTAGCACCACTTGTGTGTCTAATATATGTCTAACCATAACACTTTTTTAGAAAATGAGAGAGGTTTTTGTTATTTATTATTTTATGAACAGAAATCTCCTCCATTGTTTTAAAAAAACTTCCCATTTATTCATAGTACAAGTTGTAAGTTAGTCACTCAAAAATTGTAGAAGCACAACGTGTTCTCAACATAAACATAGTGTGGTCTTTAAGAGGGTTTTTGGAGGCCTTCCCAGAAGAGTTTTGGGCTGCAAGAGATATGGTTGGAAAGATTATGATGTCTGCTACAAAATGGAATCATCAATAACTACAAACACCTTCTCAAAACGCCTAAAAAATTGACTTGAAGTCAAGTTGTCCAAAAGGATAGGAACCCTCCTATAGAAATGTATTTTGGGAAATTATCTGAAATCGTAATACAATATTATGTGTTAACAATATGCATGAAGAGACAACTCACAAAGTTTCGTAGGTGTACAAACAATAATTTCGATTTTGGTACCATTTTATGCTCTTTTTTCTTCGAAAGGGTGCCCAGTATTAGCCCGAGAGATAATACGGGGACATATTGCCTCTTTCCTAACATTGTACAGGTGGGTAGTTTTTTTGTCTAGACAAGGTGGAGGAAAGACCCACGAGGCCTTTGGTGATAAATTATTTGATTGGTGGGCCTGTTAGATTCTAGTGATAGAGGACTATCCCTATGCAAGGATAAGCTTCCTTAGATATCCTGACATGCTAGTGTTGCATGGTGAGGAGCATGAGAAGATAGGTAACACATTTTCTTAAGGTAATCAAATTTTTTAAATTTTTATATATATATCATTTTTATGTGTGTGGCAGAGTACTAAATTAAAGTTTTGTTATATACATATGTGGGACTAGTTCGACTGACAGACTTCATCGGGACTAGGCGTCGTCCTCGACCAAAGGAAGGACCAACAATAGCAAGAGGACCAACAAATACAGGAGGACCCCCAGCTACAGAAGTTGATAGATTCCTACAACGAGTAGATAGGAACTTCACTGCTCTCATTCGTGTAGTTCCTATCGCCGAGTTTGAGGATATTCCCCCAGCTATGCAGCTACATGTAGTAGGGGTTCCTCAAACCTATCTCGAATTATTTTAGCATATTGTGAATGTCATTTTCCACTACAGTGGGGCCAATAGGCATAAACCTTTGCTACAGGAGAATCCCCCTGCAGAAAATTGGATTTCCTCTTGGGCTCTACCCCTAAGACCAAGATAGAAAGGGTGCTAACATTGGACACTAACAAAATTTTAAATATAGCTAAACTATTGTATAGAGAAGAGGAATAAATGTGTACATTTTTAACGAAGTTTATCCTTGCACAGTTCGAGCTGAGCTTTGATTCCCAAAAGATAAGAAGCCTTGTCCATACAAGGAAAAAGGTGAGAATAATGATCACCTTCGCATAACATACAAGGAAATTTGACAATTTTCTTCTTCTTACCAACCTTAACGTCACTAGTTGATGGGGCATCACCAGCATGACCAACAGGGGCCGATGATGCAGAGGACCACATTTCTAATACCTTGGGAAGACCAGGGAAATCCGTCAGAAAGTGGTCACCCTTACAAACACTACAAGGGAATTTGGGTTTTAGATTCTTTGGTTTAATCTTGTCGACCTCATCAACACTCCCAGTATGATTAATAGTAGTTGGTTTATTGGATCCAACATTTGATGTAGTTAGAGGCTTGGTCCCTTTCTGGTTCTTTTTCTTCTCTTTTTGTTTCTTCTTCTTCTTATCAACCTGGCTATTTGCTTTAGATATTTCACTAGGTGAAGAAGGATAAATGGAATGAGACATGATGGGTGAATAAGGAGAAAGGTCAATATGAGGTTGATGTGTGGGTGGTGTGCTTACATCTGAAGAACCTACATTCGATATCATCAGAGTGGAAAACAACCATACCGGTAACCCAATTGTGAGACCTGTAAGGATCAAAGTAGCGATGTAAGGAGGACCAACGTTTTTGTAAGAAGGAAAAACAAAGGGTTCCCATGGAAAATGGATTACTTCATTGGTCATTCCAGGAACTAACGCCATAAAAATAAATATCCAACCTAAATTCTTCTAGGGAGAACAAAGAGCACACGCTAAAAATCTAGTAGGAAAGAAAGCAAAAAAAACCTTCTCACAATGAGCACACTAGTTGGTGATGAAATCCAACATCATAGGAACAAAGTAAGAAGGGGTTGAGACAGAGTGGGTGGAAAAGTTACATTGACAACCTACTTAATGGACTTACACCTTGGTGCAAGCTCCACACACAAATGTGGGTATACCCTCCAAGGATCTTGAGTGAGTTTGACCAACACTGATTCCAGATACCGTGAAGACTTGCCCCTCCAAAATCACCTTATGTAAGAACCTAAATATTATGGCTACTAATGACACCGACTTGCAGTCATCCCCTAGGCAGGTAAAACCGACAGTATTGTACGAATGTATGGGCAAGATAACAAGTTTGAAATCCTTCGAGAGAACTAAGGACAAGTGGACTGATACAACTCCAAAGGACCCCGAACAGATTCATAATTCATGAAGCACTGAGACCAAATGAAAATAGTTGAACCTCAAGAATAACCCCCAATAAATGATCTGACTACTACGAACACTTGAACCACAAAGGTATAATCTCCATAACTCTCCTAAACGCGACCTTGTGCATAACCCTTGTGTGAGAGGGGGATCCCAGAAATCCTATATGACAATTGGATTTTCTCTCCCTATCGCAAGATGCTAATGTTTGTTTTTGAATACTTTGGAGAGTTGTACTCATAACCTATTCCAAAGTGCTAATCATAGTCTAATGATGGTGGAAGATTCTAAAAACAAAATGTTCTAGATCAATTTTAATTAGCGTTAATTTTGCAGTTGTTCTTTACTCAGGGGTGTATGAAAGTGAAACTTGATGGTATAATGACTCAATTCCCAAACAAATGAATAAGAAATGATAAACAATATTTTCTTTCAATGAATGCCTATTTATGGGAAGGAAAAAAATGTTATATTCATTGTTAAACACTAAGATGATGTATCCTCATGCAATTGTTTCTCAATCAAATCCAATATCATGCTAAACTTTTATAGAATTCTTCTAAGATCCAAAAACCAATTAGAAAACAAATATATCCCTTTTTTGATAATCAATCTGATGTAAGGCTTCTTATGTCAATCAGAATTTAAGATCAGTGAGATTTAAACAATCAAAAGGAAACTTCACACAAAAAAATACACTCTCTCGTTGTGATCAAACAAGAAACACAAAGAAAACCAAAAATCTCAAACAAAAGGGAAATGGAATGGTTCATAGATCTTTTATTTTCCTTACCATATCTTTCATTCAATCAAATAGATGAGAACAAAACAATGATTTGATTCCAATTCTTCAAAGGAGAAGAGTGACTCAATGTAAGGAAAAAATGCCAAAAATCCAAAAAAAGGGTGATCAATTCTCAAAAAACAAAGTGTTGAAGGCCAAGACAAAGATGTAATGAGGTTGTAAGGACTCTGAGCAAGTGAAAACAACAAGAAAATGAAATTAGATATTAAACTCAAATATTTTAAATAGAAAAGGGGAAACACTCTTGTGTCAAGGGCACCAGAGTGTTGCAACGCTTTATGTAGGCCTAGCAGGGAGCACCAACGCTTTGGTAGCAAAGGCAGGGGGGTGCTAGCCTCTTAAAATTTAGAAAAATGCCCAGAAATCCAAAAACGCAAGCAAACTTAGAAATTCAAAGTGTATAGGATGAAATAAAGGGCCAATCAACACATCTGATAATCAAAGACACAGTGTGAATAAGGTCAAAAAATGAGCAAAGGCTAAAACAATATCTAGGGAGGAAACCAAAAATGAATGCTTCAATCTCCCCAGTGGAGTCACCAATTTCTGTTACAGGAGAATCCCCATGCGGACAAGTGGATTCCCTCTTGGGGATATAGAATCCTAAGACCAATACAAAAAGGGTGCTAATGTTGGTCACTGACATCCTTTTAAATATAGTTAAACTAAAGTATAGAGAAGAGGAAGAAAGGAGTACCTTTTAAATGATGTTCATCCTCACATAGTCTGAGTTGAGCTTTGATCCCCAAGCTCCTCAATAAGTCCTACAAATAAACAAAGACAGAAAAAACTTCCTATTCTACTAGTATTAGCTTGAAACTAGATCTATCTAATAGAGACAAGTTCATGTAGAACAAACACAACCTTGAAATAAACAGGCCACGCACATATGTGTATTAATGAGAACAATAGAGAATACTTATAGACCTTTGATGAAGGAACAATAGCCTCTCCCATCTCTCCTTGTCCAACCCTTTTCTCAAGTAATCCACACAAACTGATGATGCTTCAATGATAAATCTCCCTTATGAGATCATAAGTTTGATACCTTCAATGTCTCTCCCTTTCACCAAGAAGAGGCCTCCTTATATAGGCTTAGAGTGACTTAACCACTTAAGAGATTCTTGGGATAAGTTGAGGATTATTATCCTTTAGTTGTGGATCTTCCCTAAGATCAATCCTTGACCTCAGATCCAAATCCGACCAACTCCAAATATGAAGGGATTCTTCCCTGATTTTCCTCAACAATCCAAAATCTGCTCAAAAAGGGCCAATGCTCCCTCAGAATGGGGCACAGAGCATTGGAACACTCCCCCAAAAGAGGGCACAGAGCACTGGCACTCCCTGCCAGTATATAGGGGAGCACTGCGGTCCAGAATTAATTTTTGAGTGGTTGTTTCCATGGAAAAGGACTTGTACTCTCTATCAAATAATTTCTCCTCTTCAAAACTAGTCTTTTGAGGTGTATTTTGAGTTTTCTTGATAATGTCATCCGAGACACAACATAGACAAGATGAAAGTATGATTTTTATGACACTTGAGGCCAAAATGTGACACTTGCGACATTGGTAATGAAGACACTAGACCATCATCCTAATGAGTAATTTTGATGTGTAACAACCTTAGACAACATTGCACTACTTATGTGCCAAGGGAGCTTTCTGTACTATATGTTATCACTGAAATTTCATCCGCAAATGGTTACAAGAATCCAGCATCGTCAAATAGTTATGAAGTCATCCATGGACCTGAATTAACACAAAAGCATTCATAAAGGGTAAAAAACTATACAAAATAGTGAAAAATTGAAGGTCTCTATGAAGACACTGGGGGCGCACGCACATGCGCAAAACATAAACGCAAGATTCACGCACATGTGCATGATGCGCGACTGTTGTCGCAAAAATCCGCACACCTAAGAAAGGAGGCATTTATGAGAGTGGTTCGCCTCCCACCCACTTCTGGTTCAGCTTCCAAGCTAATTTGACACTCAAATCTAGACTGGATTCGACTAGATGGTTGGTCAAAGACCTAGAAATACCCTAAGTAGCCTCTTTACACACTACAAACTAGTTGAACAATAGCTCAAAGGAATGCTATAAAAAGGCCATGGATACACTTCATTTTTCAAGGAATTCAAAGAAAAGTTATGCTGCCATTATTCTCTTGAGGACTCTTCTATCCTTGCCAAGAGTATACTTGCATCATTGCATTGGGAAATCCATCTCACCCCTTGAGTGGATTAGCAAAGAATTCTTTCACCATTTTCATTTTCATTTTCAAAGTTGTAAGAAGAGATTACTTGTGAGGGTCCAAGAGCCCTCCCTTGGAGGAAGAAGGGACTCATAGTGCCCTTGCTTCTCGGTGTTTTCTTTCACTAATATCAACCTTATCATTGGTGACATGGGTCTCAATGTTATTTTTTTCCTTATGTCCCTATGTTTATAAATTTAGTTGTTATTTTATTTCTCAGTTTAATTCTTAGTTGTTGTTTAATATTTCTTTTTCTAACCCTTTTCCTTGTAGCTGTCCTGCTCAACAAACCCAACTGAGCTTGCAAGCACCTCTATTTTTCTCACTAAGGTGATGAAAGAGGTGCAACAGATTGGTGACTCCACTGGGGAGAGGTATCAATTTCCTACCCCATTTGGGTTTTTCTAGCTCTTCTTTTGGCTTATTTAACTTGCAGGTGCACTAACCGGCCTAAGCCGACCTGCCAATCATCCAATTCCAAGGTGAATTGAGAGAAATCCATCTGTATTTTTCATTCTCAACCGTGTGTCACCTATTCATGGGTTTTTATGCCCATAGACACACATCATGTGCACATGCACTTAAGTCACAGTTCTTTTATGCGCACGTGCACTTATTGAATTTTCTCTGTCTGCGCACATGCGCTCTGTGTGCCTCTGTCTCCACTGAGACTCACACATATGTGCAAAAAATCACATTGTAAAGTTGTTGAGATGTGGGGAAGGCCATTTGCCTTGTTAAAAATGATTTCAATCATGTTTTAAAGTTGCACCACACTTAGTACCCTCATCATATAAATGGGTTAGTCAAAACACATAGACACTTAGGGGGTTAAAATCGATTTCCTCTTTCGCTTTCATTTTCGCCACATGGATGGCTTTTTTTGACTCACAATATAAGTTAGAAATCATTTTTAATCACATTTAACTTGCATTGGGACTAGAAGTTGGATAACAATTGGTTAGTATGCTCTTCTCTTGCGCCTCCAAGTGATCTTGAGAATCAGAAAAAGATTGTGAAACGATTTCATCTCCCTTAAGAGCATTAAAACCTTTAGAATAGGACAACAACCCTTCTTGGGACACCTCTTAGTTTATTTTTTCAAACACATATTAATATTGTAATGGGCCCATACATGCCCACATGCTACAAAGATAGGATAGTGTTGAAATTTGCTTTCTTGGATCAAATCACTAGGGAAGTTTAAAGGTTTTGTAATGGGCCCATACATGCCCACATGATCAATCTAGAATAGTTTCAAATCTTTTCTTAGATTAAATCACAATAGGGAGTTAAAGGGATAGTAATGGACCCACATGTCCACATGCTAGTTTCCTAGGGACTTTTGAATTACGAAAGGTTGTACCAAAGGCACTTAGTTAATTAGGTAATCAACACTTGTAAGGACCAAGCGAAGTCCACATGCAGCAAGGTGACATCTAATTCACTAAAAATTGGCACACATTCACTCACACACAAAAGTCACTTATCAATCACATAGCTTTTTATTGAAACGTGGAGGTCAAAGTAAGTTTCCTCCAAAGGGATTCCAAAAACACCCCACCCTTTTCTTGATGAAACTATCCACTCCCATTTTAATTCAACGAGGTTGGTTCACACCCCCAACCTCTCAAAACAATTGCATCTAATTTTTTTCTAAAAACTCACTAAGTTTTCCTCCACAGGAGGTGCCAAAAGAAATCGTTTTAGTCTAGGTAGGATTTCGGGGATAGGCATCCAAATAACTCCTCATTATCTGGTTCTCACATTGTCAAAACCATAGAAGTTGTCAAATAGGGAACTGAAAATACTCCAAGTCAAGTGTTCATAACACCATAAGTCAGGGATATACCTGTGAAAGGTTGAAGGCCGAGGTCTGGTTTTTCAATGTGTCCCCCCTTGAGGCACCCACCTCTTGGACGGGATCCAGCCCGTGACCCATTTCTTAGGCCGAAAATCTAAATGCCACACTTTGACCAAGGTACCTAGTGACCAAAGTTTAGGACATCTACCCAGGTGGCAATTGTGGGCTGCAATTGCACCTTGATTAGATTTTGTGTGGCTATTGGGAAATATCACAACTCTTTCAGGATATGCCCCCTTTACCCCTCATTACAACCAATCATTTCATCCTTCACTAGTTTCTCTTCCGGTGACTTCAGACCCCACTATTGAGTACTATTGGAAGGTCCAGTGCTATTTGAGAGGAAGGAAGTTACATCTTCTAGGACACGAGAATTTGTTTTCTTTTGATTCCCCATGCAGACAAAACCCACTTATCCACATATATGCTTCTTTTTCAAAACATTTTATGTATGATGCACTTCTGACTACATTTTGATTTGGATATATATATTGTCTAAAGTTCAAAATTTGCAACACAAAGGCTCTTGTTTCTTTATTACTCTCACCACCATTTACACACATTCACTCAGCTATTCGGACATAATAGGCGACCCAAAAAGTCCCCTTTGTTCTCGACACTTTCTAAACCTCCCTCCTATCTTAGGGGGAGTGTCTGGTCTTGCCCACTCATCGGCACCATCTTCACACACTTCTGTGAGTGCTACTATTTTAGGATCAACTTTGCTTGGTTCCACATTACTTGGGTCCACTTCCCAAGGTCCTCCGTCCACTCACTCTCCTTTACACGGAAGCGGGGGACCAACTTCCTCTCAAGGGGGAAGTACCAACCCACCTAGCACCCCTCAAAGGTTAGGTTCACAACACACTCACACCATGGCTGGAGCTAATCCTCCCCCCTCACTACATATGCCATATTTGGCCTCTCTCAACATATCAGATCTAAGAAAACTCACCAATGATCCTATATTGCATGACCCCACATGGACTGCAATGCCCACCAAACTACCTTCAGACATACCCAAGTTTGAAGGAAAGGTAGGAGATGACCCTGCCAACCATGTCATGACCTTTCACCTATGGTTCTCTTCCAATAGCATTATGGATGATTCCATCTGACTGTGATTATTTCAATCCACACTCACTATCCCATCGAACAAATGGTACATAGAGGAAAAAATAGGATCCCATGCGACTTTCGAGTCCTTGGCCAAATATTTCTTAACCTTCTTCGAATTACCAATCTACCACAACAATGGTCTGGAACTACTCTCTAATTTCAAGAAAACCTCAACCACACATATCGCTGATCACATTCATGAGTGGCATAGGCGACGTAGTTTGTGCAAAGAAGAAACCACCAAACAATAGTGTCTTGATTGTTTTCTTAGATCACTTGTCTCTCTCCTCGGTAGGGATGCCACTTCCACCTTCCCTCAATCTAAAGAGGAAGCCATCAGTAAGGCTCAACAGTATGACCTCATCTATGCACAGCCAGGGTGCTTATACACTGTACTTCCTGATCTCCCAAAACCTCTGCCATTTGGCCAAGACAAACCTGGGATGTCTCACTCAGCAGAAGGACTGATTGGTAACACCACTCACCATGGTCCACAACCCCAACAACCACCGATGTATGATACACCACAATACTCGCCGGCATATGAGGGCACTTCTTATTACCCCCCACCCCCTTATCAACAACCATACCCTATTGCTATGCCTCCACCCATCAGTGGACCACCGCCAACACCCCCCATACATCCACCTATTCAAATGAGTTCTGGTACCCCCTCTACCTCATCTTATAGTACTAGTGAAAGCACCATGCCTTCCTATGTACCTTACAAATCGTCACCCCCATAGAATTCGTACTTTCCATTTCCTGGTCCCCCACATCCTCATGCTGGGGTGAATTTTGTTCAACCATCTCTCGTTCAACAATATCAAAATTTTGAACAACTGAATACGTCAAATCCCACCCATCCGTCGAACAATGCCAAAAAGAAAGGATGAAACAGGAACAACAACAACCCAAGCCAAGGCGGGAATCAACCACAGCGGAACCAACCCACTGGAGGCAACTAGAACCAAGGAAATCAGAACCCCTAGGGGGGAAATAATAATAGGCGTCAAGGGAGAAATATCAATACTATTAAAACCAACTTCCCTTGTGCCCTTTGTGGTGAGTTCGGCCATTACACTCATCATTTCCCCCAAATCGCTGATTTCAAATGGTTGAAAGACTTAGGCAGTCTACCCCATCCTCCAGCACCACCTACCCCTCAACAGGCACCACAAAAATACGTTCAACAACCCCCCCCCTGCCATGCTGCAAAATCCTATTACACACCAAGGTGTGATAAACACTCAATAGGACATGCAACATCCCCCACATCAGATGGGACAGTACCTCAACCCAAACAATCCAGCATATTGCACAATCCTCCTCACTAGTGAGGAAGAATTCCTTCTACAAACACATAATCATCAGTATCATGCACCCACTGAGTCTCCTCCCATCCCTCTAGATACAAGCCCTACACCAATGTGACCCCCATTGGTAATCCCTCGCCCTACCACCGAGCCACCTCTTTGCATACCTAACATCCCATTGCACAAGAATGTCCACAACCCATAGGCTAGGGTAGTTCATAACTATAGTTTGGTTGACGACTTAGCCCAATCCCTGGCTACCATGTTAGTCTTAGAAGTCCTTTAGACTTGTCCCAATCAACAAAAATATTTACTTTTTGCCTTGGGGTTAGTCAACCCCACAGATACTTGACTCATTACATTTGATCTCGACATCAGAGAACCTCGCCTTCCCACCTTGATCGCTTTTCAAATCCCAGTAAAAATATGGAACATCACAGTTCATCGGTGTATCATCGATGAAGGTGCATATACATGCATTATGTCCAAATCTGTATGGTAGAAACTTGGTTCCCCTGAACTCATACCCTCTGCCATCACCTTACGAGCTTATGGCAGATGACCATCATCTCCTAAAGGGCTCTTCCAAAATTTCCCCATAGAACTCGGGGGAAAAACCATTCTCATCGACATCGAAGTTATCAACGCCCCACTTGATTATAATATCATGTTCGGTCGTAGCTACATGTACGCTATGAAGGTAGTGGCCTCTTCCGTCTTTCAGACAATGATGTTCCCCCACAATGGAAATATCATTACCATTGACCAAGTCTCACATTATGAGCCTAACCCATCTACCAACATCGATAACATTCTTCCTCTCATCCACACGAGTCATGACGCATACCCACTTGTCGAGATGGGCCCTGGAATTTTCAAAGATCCATCATTATTAGGAACTTACCATGGATCACCACCTCTCCTTCATCCTTCCAATCAAGTCTATGTCATATCATCTAGCGGAACTCACACAGAGGATACCCTTCCTCCTACAGAGGCTTCTATCATATCTGACGTCCCACTAGTCGCAGAGCTTCCCCCTCAAGAGCCTCCTATGAACTCGTCGACCCCACCAGTCCACAATTCCACCTCTCCCCAAGGACATATCCTCGTTTGGGAGACAGTTCCCCAAGCCATCACTCAAATCCCCTTCTTTTACCCTCCACTGAGCATCAAAGCTTTTCAGGTAGCCACAATGCTTACCCTCCCTAATATGGTGTTAGCAATCCCATTTTGGTATCTACATCCACCGAAAATGGTCCCTCAACCATCTCTTGCCCCCCAAATGGAAGGAATCCCAATGACGATTCCCATACTTACTCCCACCATACCCTCTACCCCACCACTCACTACGCCCCCTACCATAGCTCGGGGTAGGAGAAAGAAAAAGGAGCCCACAGCTCCACTTCCTCCGTGCCTCCAACCTTCTTGCACACTATGTGAGAAAGATGGACACCAAACCAACAACTGCCCATCTCTACCAGAGTTACAGAATTTGATTCAACTCAATCAAACTCCCCCAACACTCACCACTATTGCCAGTACTACTGCTACCACCCCCCATACAAGTAGTAAAAGGTTGCATACCAAATTTGCTTGCGCTATATGTTCATAATATGGCCATTATACCCACCATTTCCCAGAACTTCCTCGCTTTCGACAGACATTAGCCGCAATACGCCAAAGCTTCCAGAGCAACCCTAGTCTAGCTACATCATCCTTACCAACAATCACCAACATCCGTTATGTCACAACTTCAGTCAATGAACGTATGAGATGCCCTTTCTCTCTATGTGAATCATTAGATAATTTTACATACCAGTGTCCGATGATAATTGAATACAAGCAATGCCAATTGACCCTGCTTCAACGACCCACAGAGTCGATAGTTGACCTTACCTCATCACTAGAGGTTCTTCATGTCATTTCTCCCAAACCCAAGGCCCTTCCAACACCTCCATGGTTCTTAGATGACTTATCTGAGGATTCACCCCCCAACCCCCCCAACTCTCCTCTCCCGCTCATCCCCCTATAGAAATTTACACCCAACTACCACGGGTACTCCTCACTACTTCAATATTTGGTTTTTATGTCGAGCGAACCCTCACCATGTCCTTGCATTATTCCCCCTGCTTCTTCATCACCAGGGGGCAGCCACACGACAACAGTCACCGATATCACTCTTCATGACCCCTTGTATTCTCATCACTTCCACTATGACTAGGAAATACTCGAAGAGATAAACAACCCGTAATACCCATGGGATGTGCTACACCATCACGCACTCTTCTTTCCACAGGAAGCCTCCACGCCTCTTAACCAACACCCCATCTACGCGGTCAAAACCAAGTATTTTATCCCATCAGGACCTATCGACTGGTTCAACAACCGCATTCCTGCCTCTGATGCTTTTGAAGAAGGCAACATGGCCAACATTTCCCTGACCATTAAAATCGACATTTCCATAAAAAATGGCGTCATCGAGGAAATGACCATTGGAGTTGCTTGCACTCCTCAAGAAATCACCACCTATAAATCCCTCTTCTAGGAATATCGGGATATTTTTTCCTGGTCATACACAGAAATGCCTGGCCTCGATCCCTTTATCGTCGAACATCGCATCAACACCTGATCCGACATTACACCAGTTCGTCAAAAACAACGACCACTACACCCATCCAAAGAAACGACCATCAAAGCTGAAATTGACAAATTACGTGATGTTGGGTTCATCTACCCCATTGCCTATACATCATGGGTTTCCAACCCTATACCCGTTAACAAAAAACATGGCACTATCCGAATTTGCACAGAATTTCGTGATCTCAATCACGCATGTCCCAAAGACAACTTTCCAATGCCTTTCATCGATCAAATTATTGATGACTGCACAGGCCACGAGGCTCTATCCTTCATGGATGGTTTCTCTGGTTATAATCAAATTCAAATTCACTGATCCGATCAGTATAAAACCACATTCACTACCCCTTGGGGTACTTTTTCATATCGTGTCATGCCTTTTGGCTTAAAGAATGTTGGCGCAACTTTCCAATGGGCTATGACATACATCTTTCATGATCTGGCTCATATCATCCTCGCATACTTGGACGACCTCACAACTCGATCCAAGAAACACACCCAACATCTCGATGATTTATGAATCATCTTCCAACGGTGTCACCAGTACAACATCCACTTGAATCCCCTCAAGTGCGTGTTCTGCATCACCGCGGGGTGCGTCCTCAGATTCATTGTTTCCCAAAGCAGTATTACCATGGACCCCCTCAAAGTCCAACCTATCAACGAAATTCCACCTCCCCGGAATTTACGTCAACTTCAGAGCCTACAAGGCAAGGCTAACTTTCTACGACGATTTGTCCCAGACTACGCCATTCGCGCCCACAGTTTCCTTTGCTTACTACATCATGACATCCCATTTCACTGGGATGAACATGCCCAAAAATCATTTGATGTTCTTAAAGTGGCACTCTCCAACGCCCCTTTAATTAGTGCACCTAACTACAATCACGATTATATCCTCTATGTATCGGCATCAGCTGTTTCAGTAGCAGGAGTTCTCGTTCAGCTAGGTGATGACAATCGTGAGCAAGTCATTTATTACATTAGTAAAAACCTCTCAATGCCACCGTTGAATTATAAACACAAAGATAAACTAGCTCTTGCAGTCATCCTCGCAGTCCAGAAACGACGTCACTACATCCTACTTCGCACAACTAAGGTTGTCGCTGATTCCAACCCTATGCAATACTTGCTCAGTCGTCAACAAATTAACATCAAATTTGCTCGATGGATCATTATCCTTCAGGAGTACGATCTTGAATTCTCAACACCCAAGAGAAATAAATCCCTCGTTCTCGCCGAACTTGTCACGACCCTCCCCTTTGACACCACCAGTGCCCCCATCAATACCGACTTTCCCGATGAACACCTCTTTTACATCACTTCGGATGATCCTTGGTACGGTGACCTCCATGTCTACCTCCAAACTCAAAATTTTATTAACCACCTTTCATGAGATGATCATCATCATATTCTCCATCAGGACCCCCTCTACCTCCTCATCGGAGACATCCTATACCGACAAGGAGTCGAAACCATTCTTTGTTGATGCCTGACAATTGACGAGGATGGTAGAGTCTTGAATGAGTGCCACATCGACGCATGTGGGGGCCATCTTTCGGGAATATCCACTACTCAGAAGATTATCCGCACAGGTTACTTTTGGCCTACCTTGTTTCACGATTGCATTCACACCTTGTGTTGTCGCAAGAGTTGACTCTAGGCTGTAATAGAGCCAAGCCTTAGCACATTTTAAAAAAGAAAATTTATTTGTTGTCTAGAACTTGACTTGGGTTGCAGCAAGCCAAACCCTGAAAATTGATTTTGAGTGTACTTCTGACCTAATACACTCAGAGATAGTTCTCTCAACAGACAAGGGCTCTTTACTCAGGAATATTCAATAATCATAGTAAGAAGGCCAGATTTTTAATAAGGTTGGGGGTTGGACCAGGGAAATAGTCCATTGGGCATGGAGTCAAGTGAAAACTGAAGAAAGGAGATCATAGTGGTGATCGCATTACTTGCAGAAAATGAGGCAAAGTAAGTCTATCTTTCAGCTATAAATAATCATGATATAATGACAGAAAAAGAAAAGGAAAAGGCCATCATAGTGAAAGCATCTATCAAGGATGAATTTCCACTACAACTTTGGAGAAAAAAAACTGAAGGCTGATAACTAGATGCAGAGCACTTATCTGGAGTGAATTTTGACCAGTCACCATCGAAATAGAACACTTATCAACTGTGTGTAAGGAGCATGTAAAATGAATTCCAAACAGATTTTAACTCAGTCGATAAAGGAACAGATAGATAATATGACAAAAAAGAGAACATAGTGAAAGAATTGACTGTGATGAATCTCACAATATCAAGTAAAAATGTCACTCTGTATTAACTCCATTCTGGGCTTTCAAAATAACTTTGTGTTCCAAAAGGAGCTCTCTGCCAAAGAGGTTTCCCCCCAAGCTCCCCCCTCTAATTACAATGAATGAACCTCTATATAAATTCCCTCTCTCAAGGAGGTTGAATCCGCATCATAGCATAACTGAAAATGAACTAACTTCAACCGTCTTTAACTAATCATAACAATAATCCAAACTAATTTAAAAGCACAAACAAAATCCTAATTTCTGAACTGTTTATAACAATATTTGATCCGCCTCCATGCACAAAAATCTCTGAAGTTGTCGGGAGTTCATAATGAATAAATGAATCAATATTATGAATATCAAGACCATGGATAACTACATCAGTAGCAATCAACTCTTTAAATCGTCCCTTCACAAAAGCCAACAAAAGTCTTCTCTCGCTGATTCAATGAAATATCACCATGCAAAAATTCATAGGAAAGGACCTGACCCAGTGCCATTGGCAGACTATCAACATCTCACTTTGTTTGATTTAAAATGATATATTTGAATATTTCTTAGAAAGCCTCTGCACCACCAATATTTTTTCAACTTACTCGACGAATTCAAACTCACAGACACTGAGACTAAAATAATCGACAAATATTACATGGAAATCTGCATTTGTTGTAAGCCTGCTGCCAGCTCTTTGGACTGACCTCCTCACCAAGATCACGCACCACATCACCACCACCGCAACATCCCATTCTGCAAGAGTCAGCTAATGAGAGGCCCTTTATCATAGAAAACTAGCGAACAAATCCCCAACACCAGTTGTATCAATGACCTCTGCCCCTTCGATGACTAGAACTCGAACAATCTCTTTCCCATTTTGAGCAATGCAGCCTTTGGGATCAAGCATTACTACAGCCCATCTACAATATTTGGCCAAAAAATCCCAAGCAGACTTTGCAACTGCATTAGGCTCACCACTCATCAATTCTCTTGTTTCGTCATCATTTGCAAAACAAATATCTACTTTCCCAGACTCTAATAAATCTAACAGTTGTGATCTAAAGTTCCGAACCACCTCAAAACAGGCCAAATCCATCGATAAACATGCACCATCTTACTTTGCCAAACTAACAGCTTTCTTCACCAACTTTTGGCCATAGAATCCATACCCATTCAACACAACCCACTGAGATTCTCTAAAATCATCACCATTCAGCTCACTGGCCTGGAGTCTAACTGCATCAGACAGGAAAGGACGCATGATACGATTGCCTTCAGCATCAACCAGACATGCACGTTGTCCATTCAGCTTTGTTTTAATCCTTAAATGTGGAAGACTAACCTCCGACATCTTCATGTTTGTCAGGAACATCTATCCTTGTTCATTATCACCGCAAGCCCCTGCTTTGTTACAAGAAACTCCAAATCTTGTTGTCAAACCTCGAATGGTATTGGCAACACTTCCATCAACCATGGTTCTTATTGGAGAAAGCTCTCCAGAAGTTGGTATCATGTGTATATTAACGTCTGCTAGTATATGTTCCATCTCCTCGACTGTCACCCGTCGGCGCAATGATGGAACCATGAATCAACTTTTGGACTTTCATAGGAAGAAGTGTAATGTGATAAACGATGATCAAACTCCCAAAATGACGAGATTGGTGCTCTTCGTGGTGTTTCGTCCATGCGGCATGTGTTGGTGTTTTATTTGATGTTTGTACTCAGGAAGTTGCTCTCTACTTGGTCCATGTTCATTTGCTTCTTACTTCCTGCTGGATTTCCAGATAGGACGCGGAGGAACGCGTGGAACATGTGACCGCAATTGGGCATCACTCTCACCTCCTTCGATTCCCTGTAATCACTCAGGAAAATTGAATATCAAGTCTTGTCTTCGGTTTCTAAATCCTCTTCTTCCACAGATTTTGATGATCGAACACCATCACCTCATCGATTCCTCTCGTACCGCGCTCAGTATAATCATGGCTGCAACCGCTAATAGCATTAGAAAATATTGACTGAGGATTAGCGGTTTCAATACTATCGGGGGATCCATTGATGTTCATTCTCCTGATATGACCATGGATATCCAACTTCTACGTTCATCGTCTCTCTTTGTATACTCGGATGCAAGTCTTTTATGTTCCGTTTCTTCAGTTTTTCTTTGTTTCTTCAATCGCTTGGAGTTGTTTTGGGACTAAGTTTTAATGCAGAAATCGGTGGCAAAGTCATGAAAGGGCTTAACCCAAGCACATCACCAATGACAAAACTCGTCAGTTGAATAGACATTGGAGGTGCTGCATTTCTTTACTGCAATTTCAGATCCACGAGGGACAGTTGTAGGAGATGGAGAGCGGGAGACAAAGGTAGTAGCAACTGCCATTGTAATCAAGAGCTTTATATGATAAAGATCCATTTGTAGCAGGGCCCTGAATTTCGTTCTTCTTTGAGTTCCCTCTTATTCGACCGATGGAGGAGGCCAATTGATGGAACCTGGATGGAATATCAATTTCCTGCAAGGGGAGGCCTAATGATGGCTAATATTTATATATATAAACCACTAATAACCTTGTGGTTCTTCAGGTATTCCTCAAAGGTTGGGATATCACCACTCGTGATCCACCTCGCTTCTTGCATATGAGCATAAATTATAGCTTCCCTAACCTTTCGAGCATAGTCAAGAGTATCTCGGCCTGGTGTCTCCTCCGTCTCTCGTGCCATTTCAGTAACGAGTTGGTACAACATCATGTAAACACTTTTCATATATCCTGGAAGGCACTGTATAGTCGATGGATTCCATCTCTTAATTTCTGCTGTAAAGAGTTCAAGCTCATAAATTGTCCCATATGTGTCGTACATGTCATCGAAACAGGAAGCAATTTCACACAATTTGTAAAACCCAATCTGAATACAGAATGGCTCGACTCCATCACAATACAAGAGGCCATGGTGTAATATTCCACAGGACGATGCTGAGTGAAGTGCATTTGAGATAAACCTGAATCCTTCCACCATATTGAATATCTGGACTGTCTTTTCCACCTGTAATGAGGCAGATAATAGACTGGAACTATTGCCTTCCTGACGAATCCCCAACAAACGCAAGTTTTTTGTCCTGCATTCTTGTAAGGAAGTGTTTCCCTTCAAAGTCGGGCATGTTACAGTTATTAGGCTGCCATAGATATTTTTCATAAGGAAAATCAGGGCATAGGGTCAACTTGCATGCCCACATTCTTGATAACCAATGCTTACACATCTTGCCAGAATATATTGGCCTCCTGTTGTCCTGAACCCATTTTCCTTCGGTATAGTCACATGCTCTCTTCTCAATAGCTGATGTCTTTTCAACTTTTGCAGGAAGTAATTATTCAACAGAAATGACAGAGAACTTTTCAATTTCATAGGATTTCTCTTTTTCAGCAGAGATGGACTTTATATTATCAGCCTCTGGAGAGAAAAAACCTCCAACCAGAACATCTTTGTCTGAACTGGAAGGAGAATTCTCAGTCGATGATTCTTTGGTCGGGTTGAATGGCAACTTTTCATCAATCAATTTTTTACCCAATCTAGATGGTGAGTTTTCAACTAAGAAATCTTTAGTTGCAATTGACAGTAATCCTGAGATGCACAACAATTCTTTAATTGATATGGAGTCAGGTTCTCCAATGGGTAGAGATGAAGGAATTTCCATGACTGGAGGTGTGTATGAAGATGAACCTGAAAATAGCATTTCCAGTCGATACTCCTGCAGATAGTCTGGGCGAAAGTGCCTAAGTAATATTGTAAATTTTCAATATTTGTTACAACACCATGAAACAATGTGAGCAATGTCATCTTTACGCCAACAAAGCCCGAGCACCACCTTCTCTTCTTCATCCAGTCATCACTGCTGGCCCTTTTTGTAAATGGGGTATCGACTTCATGACTTGTAATCCCCCTTCTAGCAATGGTCACAAATACATTCTTGTCATAGTCGATTATTTCACCAAATGGGCAGAAGCTATGCTCACCTTCAACAACACCGTTGACACCGCAGTGCGTTTTTTCTTTAACCACGTCATATATCGCTTTGGAGTACCTCTCCAACTTGTTTCCAATCATGGGAAACACTTTGAGAATGAGATTTTCGTTGAACTCTCATCTCGATTAGGATTCTCTCATGAGATTGCCTCACCATATTACCCTCAGTCTAACGGACAGGTCAAAGTAGTTAACAAGGTCCTCAAGACCATGTTACAGTGCACAGTTAATAAACATAAGACCAATTGGCATCATATGTTATTTTTAGTGCTATGGGATTATCATACGGCTGTGAAAATAGCTACTGGTTTCACACCATTTCATCTAGTCCATGGGGTTGAGGCCACTCTTCCCATCGAGTGCTAAATTCCCACCCTACGCACCATAATTGAGATATTACCCAACACTTCTCCAATGGAGTAGCGCTTTCTCAACTTAGAGTCTCTGGATGAAGATCGTCGATCTTCATTACAGAACAATGAGGCAGCTAAAAAACGATCAAAGGCTACCTTTGATCGACATGTCAACCTTCATTCATTTCGTGAAGGCAACCTAGTCCTGGCTTACAATATCGCTCATGATACCTTTGGCCATGGAAAATTCGAGTCACTATGGCATGGCCCATACATTATCCAACATTTCCTCACCAAAGGCACATACATCATGGCCTCCCCCGAAGGCCTCTCTCTCAAAGAACCCGTTAATGGGTTATACTTAAAGAAATTTATGCTTAAACATAGTCATTCTACTTTAGGTTCTTTTTTTTATAGTGTTTTTAATCTTTTTTCCATCCCTCACATCTAAACTATCATTTATGCTATTGACAGATGCTTCCTCCACCAGCCTACCACATTGGTTATGCCGACGACGCTAGCCATTGGACACAAAATCTCGCTTCGGCTGCTTGGGCTCTCTACACCCCCTCACATGAAATGCTCCATTCAAGCGACATATNCAGTGACCAACAACCAAGCCAAATACACTTTCGTCATTGGCCTCCTGGCCGATGCCCAGCATCATCATATTTGTCACCTTAGCATCTTCCTCGACTCTCAACTAGTTGTCCTCCAGCTCAACAATGTGTACTGGATACACGATCCTTGCCTCTTTCTCAAATACCTGCAGGTTATACTTTTATCTCGACATTTTTATTCCATTACATTTACACATATTCCATGACAATTGAATCAAATTACAGATAACCTAGCTAATATTGTGTTAGACTGGCATATATCACATCAAGATACCTCTACACATACATAAACATATCAAAAACCTGTCATAGCATATATAGATTAGACATCATAAATACATTAACAAAACACATGTAAACACCACATAGATCTCAAAATGTATACTCATGTATATATCGAAAGGTCCACAGTTCCATCCAAATGTTTACATACAAAAATACAAGTATCCACAGGCCAGTGAAGCACCTCGGTACAAAATGGGCTCACCAGCCTATATACAAAAATGCATCAAATACATAGAGCACCACTCAAGGTGCCTATAGAGCACCCCCACCGAGAGCTTCGAGCGTCCATTTCTCGGTCCATCTTTAGCCACAGGATCAGCATCTCGTCATCTACATCATGACAGTCCCTGGGACTTTTCTCATCCTAAGACCCTGGGATGCCATTTTTCATACCCTGACTAGGTATGCATGCACATATTCAAAAATTATCAAATACATTCTCATATATTTGATTCTCTTCAGATATTGTTCACGTCGGGTATTTGGTTTTCATGTGTGCAGGTACTTGGTCATCATACATCAACACAACCTCTTCAGGTGGCATGTAGTCATTCCCTTTGAATCTCACTTACATTTCCAGTCACGCCCTCTGACATTTGCCTCTAGGATCCCCATTTCCAGCTTTGCAGTACCAACACCTCCATTTGCATCTTCGGTATTGTCACCCGGTATAACTCTTATCCACATGAGTTGTCCCATTCATAGCACCCTTTTGCGCTGTTGACACTCATGTTGTTTTTCACAACCCTTTAGGGATGGGAGTCCCGATAGTCTTACATAATGTCACGAATCAACCACATACTTATTATCCTCATTTTGCTAGCTTTCCCAACGGACTCCTAGATTATCTCTTCACAGTTCTATTTTTGGATTGCACCTCCGTAGTATCATGAATCCTCCATTTCATCGACAATCACTTTGGCCATTTGCCAATTTCCCTTCATTTCACCTACCTCATACAGAAACCCACCCATGGGGCCCCTACCCTCCACCAGTTCTCCAAGAAAATTGTTCCCTACCTAGGCCAACCATATCACATTGGGGCACTTGTTTCTATATTTGTACACTTATCCCAACATTATTCTTCATTTATTGTACAAACGCCTTTGTTTCCAGCAATTATATTACCTTTTTGTCGTCACCTTTGGTGACCTTCTTCCCTTTTCTGGCAAAATGAAACCCATGTCACCCTTGGTTGGGGCACTACTTATCATTTATCCTTGAATACATCATCCATATCTTCAGAGTACCCCACAGGCCACTTATCTCTACCCTCTGAGTTTATTCACTTTGTCCCACCTCTAGCACAACTTATCCCCTGTCTTGTTGTCCCCCTGACACTTGACCTCGTTGAACAGTTGCAGCCACTTTAATCTCACATATACGCCAACCAAGGGAAGTCTTGAGTCTCCCTACATCTTGACTTCATCCATGTACCTCCTCCACTTCTTAACCTCACTTAGTATATTTCACGAAGCCATTTTCTTCTGGGAGTCATGTCCCTCTTTTTGTCGACATCGTCACAGTTTGCCAGAAGGGCGACAGTATCTTGATTCTCATTACCCATCCAATGATAGATCTTGGACGACACAGGGAGAAACACAATTTCTTTCTTCTATCGTTGACCCCCATAACATTTGTCGTCATTACTTTCTCATGTTACGGTGGGTCTTACTTTGCGACTATTGCAGTTAGTTCTTTTACTTTCCGAAGACCTCTAAACTTGGTTGGGCTATCAATGCCCATAGAATCCGTGATACTTCTTATAGTTGTCACTACCTGCTATTTAGAGTATGTTCATCTGTAGAATTATCTTCTGCCTTTATCATGACTTCCCCTGAGGGCGTTGCAGTTGTCTACACCAACACTTCATTCCTCTTTTTTGAGTTACATGACATGAGCATGGGGCATGCCTGCCTCGTTTGTACACAATTTATTTTTTACACACCTCATGGAAGGTTGGGTTATATCGGTTCCTTTTTCCCTCCAACGGATCTCTCTAGACGATCCCACTATTTCTCTCTCTTACAACACAACACTCTCAGTAGAATAAACATTGATGGATTTCAGCTATACGTATTCTCCTAACCTCATCCATCAGGGGGCATCTGTTATCACTGAAATTTCCTCTGCAAATGGTTACAAGAATTCAGCATCGTCAAACAGTTATGAAGTCATCCATGGACCTGAATTAACACAAAAACATTCATAAAGGGTCAAAAACTATACAAAATAGTGAAAAATTGAAGGGCGCTATGAAGACACTGGGCGTGCGTGCACATGCGCGAAATAGAAACACAAGATTCATGCACATGCGCACGATGCACGACTGTTGTCGCAAAAATCCACGCACCTAAGAAATGGTGCATTTATGAGAGTGGTCGGACTCCCACCCACTTCTAGTTCAACTTCCAAGCTGATTTGAGACTCAAATCTAGACTGGATTCGACTGGATGGTTGGCAAAGACCTAGAAATGCCCTAATTAGCCTCTTTACACACTACAAACTAGTTGAACAATAGCTCAAAGGAATGTTATAAAAAGGCCATGGATACACTTCATTTTTCAAGGAATTCAAAGCAAAGTTATGCTGCCATTATTCTCTTGAGGACTCTTCTATCCTTGCCAAGAGTATACTTGCATCATTGCATTGGGCAATCCATCTCACCCCTTGAGTGGATTAGCAAAGAATTCGTTCACCAATTTCATTTTCATTTTCAAAGTTGTAAGAAGAGCTTACTTGTGGGGGTCCAAGAGCCCTCCCTTCGAGGAAGAAGGGACTCATAGTCCCCTTGATTCTCGGTGTTTTCTTTCACTAATATCAGCCTTATCATTGGTGACATGGGTCTCATTGTTCTTTTTGTCCTTATGTCCCTATGTTTATAAATGTAGTTGTTATTTTATTTCTTAGTTTAATTCTTAGTTGTTGTTTTATATTTCTTTTTCTAAACCTTTTCCTTGCAATTGTCTCGCTTAGCAAACCCAACTGAGCTTGCAAGCACCTCTATTTTGCTCACTAAGATGACGAAAGAGGCGCAACACTATATTTTTTAGGGATTAATCCCAATGATGTATAATGACTACTTTTGAGTCTTTTATGCCCACTTTGTACTCATGATACCATTTTGGACATATATATAAATCTTTCCTATTTTATGGATGACATTTTTTACAAATGTATTTACATGTGTATGTGTGTTTTTTACTTTTACATGTGAGAAACATGCCAATCTGAAACTTGATTAAATTGAGTATCAGTTAAATGATCAAATATCGTTGGAACATGAATATAAGTAATATAATCAAAAGATCATTCTAGGATGCGTACCCTAAGTAATCGTCGATGAAGAGTGGGATCATAACTGTTGTTAGCACATATTCTTGTAAAGGGGGATTTTTTCTCTAAATTTGGGCCCTTGTTGTAAAATGAGATGAAATGGGGTTTAAAATCCCAAGCGCAAATCTCAGAAAATATTGTTTTAGGCATAAAATGCTTGCAGGTAGGTATTTTTATTTTCAATGGTGAGGATTTTTCATCACAAGCGGATCGATGATCATCGGGTAAGACAAAGACACATAGTTGCATGAGGATTAGTGCCTGGGATCATCCCTTATGTCCAAAGTCACGAGAATGATCTGGGCCATCCAATCCTATGAGGCATGTGGCATGATATTAGACATCCTCGCGGTTTCGGGAGTCGGGACTTCAAGAGATAAGGGATCCCTCCTCCATTGCATTTCAAAACCCCAAAACGCAAAATGAGAATCCTCGAGAGCCTGGCCCACAGTCGTAGCCCAGGGTTCTATGGAAAGGCAAGGCCTAAAGAAAGAGGACAAATGACAGTGCTTGAGCCATTTTGCGAAAATGAAGAAAAGATCTATCAGGGATGCCTGGTGCAAGAAGTCCTGAAGAAATTAGGACCACTGATCAAGTGACTATCTCAACCGTCCATCAGGAAAGACACACAGGTGCATTGTTCTATGATGTGCATAGATTTGGGTCGCATAAATCTGTGTGCCCATATCTACAACCAGGGTTCCATTCCGGACCACCCCCCCCCTCATCGTTCTGTCTTTAATGGGGGGGTCCAAAATTTAACCGCAAAAGTTTGAATGGTCACGATTGAAGTGCCTAGATCTATGATGCACATTCAATTTTGGACCCCCTGTTGTTCCTGAGTTTATTCTTTAAGGCTATAAAGCATACCGTCAAGGCATCCGTAAATGATTTAAAGGAATGATTTGAGAATAAGAAATCAAAGGAAGATTAAAACAGAATCGTTTTCTCAACTACCTCTGTCTTGCTTCCTGTTGTTCTTGGATGCTAATGTCTCGCTCAATAGCAGCCCATGAATGTTCTAACTCAACCCGGTTAGTTGTTGTTTGTAAAATGGTATTAAATAAATTCAAGGAAATATTGGTTAGATCCTGAAGGCCTGGTTCAACATTGGGTTGTCTTCTACTTGGGACAGTCATGGATGATAAAACTTTATTTATTTGTAAAAGGATTTTCATCAATTTGTCACTTCAAATTTTCCAGAGATGAGAATAAGAAAAACAATTTTAAAATTCAAAACAGTAATGTAAACACATTCGAGGTCGTTTCCTGGATTTGTAACAATTTCGAGAATCGTAAAATAACAAATAAAAACTACAGAAAAATATGAGGCTTTAATCAAGAAAGAATCTCATATTTCAATAGAGAATGATGAAAGAAAAACGAGGTTTCTAACAAGAGTTAAGTATTAAGGAACAAAATATTTACAGGTCTTAAAATTACTTAAAGCGATTTCAGAGGAAAAAATGTAAATCATTTGACATCCAAACCAATCTGAAATATAAATAAATGATGTATATAACTTCAAATTGATTACTTGTTAGAAAAACATTGAAAGGAAAAATTCAACAAAGTATAATAAACAGGATGAGGACACATAACTACAAATTTGCAGGATCCAGAATCTCGTTTGTGATCTATATTTTGATGTATTTGAAAACTGATATTACAAAATGGATCTCTCCAAAAATTCTGAAGCCTTTTCTAAGCCTTTAGAAACTATATTTATACATTTTCATCAAAATTTCTCGTTGGTGACTAACCAACTTTCTAATATTATGGTTACATAAAAATAATGTCAACCGTTCACAATTTCTTTCTAATTTCTAATAATAAAAACATTTAAAAAAGGTTTTAAGCTTGCGTTGACGAACTTCCTTTCTCCACTTCAATACACTGAACACATTTTCCGAAAAAATTCACAAAGATCCTGGGAGCATCGGGTATCTCATTTGCTTCAAATGAGAAAATTCTTTTCCGCAATTCGGGCAAACGATTTTCTATCATCCTTTCTGTGAATTTAACAGTTTTCAACTTTAGATTTGAAGTCACCATCCACTTGTTGATCTTTGTTATATTGATCAATTTAATTTTAGCAATCTTTGTTTTCATTTTCTCCAGCTCTTCTTTTAACCTTAGCTGGTGCTTGGCAATATTAATTTCGCCTAATAATCCAGAACAATCATCTGCTCCGATATTCAATGAATCTCTTTCTAAGAGATCGAGGATTCCCTGGCAATCCTCATTAACTTCTCTTGTGATTCGTTTATATTCGGTCAGTTTTTCTTCCCACACTTTTATCATTATGTCCCCTTTAACCTGTTCAGAAATAGATAGTTTATGAGTCTTTCCAATTTCTTCCTTTGATGAGATAACCACTGCCTTCTGAAAAGTTGTTCTAGCTGCTTTCACCTCCCTTTCCTTCTGGAACACATTCTCCAAAGACTTATTTGATTCTTGAAAATAATTCTGGATTACTTCCAGATTCAAGAACACTTTTTGTTGTTCTTCCTTTATTTTCAAATATATCTCTAATGCTTGTGTCTTGAAATTTTCAAGTTCTACTACCTGGTTAGTAATAGAAATAATCTTATCTTGCAAATGTTTGTTTTCTTCTCCCATCTTTCGAACCTGTTCCTGTGCAACCTGTATTAAGTGTTTTGCCTCATCCAAGTCTTTATTCAATTTTTGGATTTCTTGCATATCCTTTAGTTTAGCTTGTTCTAGACCCTTTTGTATTCCCCAACTAATATTTCTGTCATTTTCTTTTAATTTGTCTTGCAACTGGATTATTGTTTGGTCCTTTTGTTCAAGCATAGTTGTTAAACTACCAACAGAATACATGTTTGTTGATGCTATAACACCCATTGTACCTATTAATTCTGTAGAAAATTCTCCATCCTTGAGTTTCTTTCCATCTATAATAACCCTATGCTTTTTAATCGTTCCTTCTCCTCTTCGATGAATTTCCTATTTCAAGACTGCTCTTCGCTTTTTACTGAAAAAGTAATCTGATGAGGGGATTTCATCTCTCGAAATAGGCTCTAGATCATTGACATATAAAACTCCTTCATGGGGGGTTCCAAAAGTCGACTGTAATGGAGTTAAAGAGGTGATAGGACTACCAAGTTCTGTTGAAGTTGTTCCTCCTATCTTTTTTGGAACATTCTTCATGATTTCTGGAATTGTTTCTGTCTCTTTTCCCTTATCCATTCCCGTTTCTTTTGTTTGAGAACCCTCTGTATCTTGGGAAGGTATCTCGGTATTTTTAAACTTACCTTTGTTATTTGTTTTATCCTGTATATTAGTTTCAAACCCTGGAGGGGGTCCTTGCTGGTTTGGTGATGGAGTCAAAATTTCACCCTGTAAACTCTTAGGTAGGCAACTTCGCCTATGGCTTTGAAAAGATGTGAATCCATTCTGTGAGTCAGGGGGAAAGGCCTGGACCCTATTCAACACTTCTTCATAAGACTTAACATCTTTAAAAATATCATCATAAATAGATACTTCATGTTCATATGCCTTTAGATTACAATGTATGTAATGCCTAATTATTATTTGGTAGGGGTCATATTTTTTGTGCTCAATATTTACTAATTTCACTTCTTGTCGTGACTCAACCTCTACCTTAGAATGGCCTAAATTTGATAAACAAAATTTTCCAACATGAACAGGGAAAGATGGCCATGCTTTTTTTTGAAGTGCTTTTAATTCCAATCCAACACCGCCCTTGGCTATATGATGAGCTACATCTTTGCACACCAATCTGCCTGGTAGGAATTTTGGGAGTGCATGAGGGGGAATGGAACAAACATAAACCCTAATATAGGAAACAATTTCCTCCGTAAACCAGTTGGCAACTAATTTAAGACTTTCTATGACTGCATCAGAGATGCGAGGGGGTTCGCATCCAAAAAACAATTTGTGCATAGGAATAATGACAAAATGACAAACCTCATAAAAAATGTCTTTAGCTTTTTCTTCCCAAAGGGTCGAGTGGTATTTATGAATGGATTCTGAACATGAGATGCTCCAACTCCAATTCATTAATGGAAAGGGGGTCATAAAATAGATTGCATCCATAATGTATGCATACATATAAAAAGACACTGTTTGTCCCTTTGACTTGGCTGCTTTGTAATTTAAAATTTCTTGCGTTAGGTTATCCGACAAAATTTTATGCCAGTTAAAACCATTTCCTTCTGAAGCTTCCTCTAAAAAGGGTACCCAGTTTGCATGAAAGTGACAGGGATCTTTTCTCCCAAAAAGTCTGCATAACATAATGGCTATATAAACCATATATTCATTTAAGGAGGCTGTAGCATAAATCCCATGAAAATCAGCCCTAAACTTTGTTTCAGACCTAGCCCATCCTCTAATCATGTCGGGATATGTCTGGTCTGCCTCAATACATTTCTTTCTCTGAAACTCGACTAAAAATTCAACATTAAAAGTATGTTTATGATTTGGCGAGAGTTTATACATTACTTGAATGTGCTCTAGCCTGAATGAGCCGACGATAGCTCCTTGCTCGTTTAGAATGGTCCTTGTTGGGATATCTACCTTATCCATAGCCCAACTGATCATATCAGTGTATGCCACCAGCCTTGGACGCGCAACAATCTTATGAATCTCATACTCAGCTATATCCTGGAAATGATTTTCGGAGTCGAGATGCACATTCTCTAATTCATATTCCATCAAATCTTAGATTTGAGTCCAAGATTTAATAGAATATATAACATGTGGAGTAGTATCGAAGATAATATCTCCTTCATGTGCGTCTTCATTCTTCTTCGATGCCTTTTTGGGTGCCATGACTTCTGTGTTTAATTTGAAACTTGTAATAGAAAATGGATGAATGAGCTCAGCTTAGAAAGACAACACATACATTCGAAAGTTTATTTTGAATATATTTAAAAAAATGACGAGATTTGCATAGCTGTCATGAAATTAAAACTCTTAATCCAAAAGATATTTTACCGAGATACGCTTTTAATGTCCATATTTAAGTACCTTCGGGTTTTGAAGAAAATGAGAAACCTACTTAATGGGTGAGCGAAACATAAATGAATGCTTAATATGATTACCATTAATCTTGTTTTTAAGAAAAGGTTAATTAATATTAATCATAATTTAAGGCTGAAAACTTCATATTTCGGGGTTTCGGAAATCCTGATGTCGAGAGGTATGTAGTCGATGAAAAACGAAATCCAAAAATGCGAAATCGCGAAATCACGATGCTTTAATTAAGAATTAAATGCTTTTAGCATGTTAATTAATTGAGATTAGACCTTTTCAGGATTTCAAAAATAGGGATTTCGAGAAACATGACGACAGGAGACGTGTGTTATAATAAAGTCCGATCTCCAAAATCGCGAAATCGCGATGGCTTGTTTGTTTTAAACCAGACTTAACTTATCTTAATTAACTGAATAATCACGATTAGGGCCAAAAAATAATTAGTTTAATTTAACGTGATTTATGAATCGGGGTTTCGGAAATTGGGATTTTGGGAAACATGATGACAGGAGACGTGCTCTCACGGAACCACGAATCCCGAAATCACGACATAATTATTTTAACTCTTAACCTTTATTAGGGAGGACTAAATTAATTCGTGTTTAAATAAAGATTCCAATGTTTCGGGAAATCGGGGATCAGGGTTTCGTGATTCAATTTGCATCAAAATTTTTTTTTCAGGAAACCCCGAATCCCGAAAATTTCTTTAAAGTTTAATTTTAAAAATTGTAAATTTAAAATTTCAACATGTTTTAAATAATTTTCAAAAAACGTCGGAAATTTAATATTTTTTGTAATTTTTTTTTTTTTCGTTTATTATCCAAAAATAAATGATAAAGGGTATCGTGAATTTAGAAATGATGAAATTCTTATTTTAGGAAAGTTGAAACCCAAAAAACACAAAAAATAAAAATCTAGGCCTTAAGGATAAAAGTTTAAGATATGTTTCAACATAGGCTCCAACTGGGGACCTCGTCTCCCTGTGGGATGAGGATAACATGTAGACTCAGTGCCTTCATTGGGTAAATGGTTTCAAGGGTTTATCACTGCTAAACTGTTAAAGGAGAAGAAAAAGAGATTTTATAAAACCTTTGAAAACCTTTTCAAAACTTTTTATTTGCTTTAAACTCAGTTGTAGTCTTCTTCATAATATTCTCCTTCTCATTCTAAATTTAAGTTTGTATTAAGATGATTAGAACAATCTTAGGAAACTCAACAGATTTGTAAATTTCAGCTTGCATCAATCGAAATAAAATTTATAATTTTTAATTGGGGAGCTCTATTTTGACTTAAGATGAATATCTAGTTTCAAAAAACTGATAACTAGAATAGAGTAATAGATAAGTATGACAACCTTACAGACACCTCAGATATTTCTTCACTGCCAGCGGGCCTATTCAGTACCCCGGTGAAGTTATTTGTCCCTTTTTACTAAATTTCCTTTCACTGCTTCGAGTGCTAATTTTATGCTCAGATATTGCTTCACTACCAACGGGTTTGTTCAGTACCCTGATGAAGTTATATTTTCTTTCACATTTAGACGAGGGCAATCATTTAAATGAATTTCCTTTCATCGTTTGTGGGACTAGATGGGGGAAATCAAATATGAATTTCCTTTCACCATCTGTCTTATAGTTAGCTTGTGCATACGAAGCGGGGGCAATCAATGATACCTAAAATATCAGGGGTGGTTATCTGTGCAAAAATTTATAATAGAGGTTTGTCAACCTGTTTTAATTATTCTAGACCAATTTTTCTCAACTTTCAAAACTCTTCAGTCTGTAGAGAAAAAGGGAAAGATTATTTTCAGGGGTTTTCTTTTGAGCAAGCTTAAAGCCTTAGACAAACTGTTAAGAGGCCTAAGAGAGTCAAAATCAACCCAAACATAACCACTTTTAGCGAGAGAATAAGAAATCTGAAGACTGGTCTTACTGAATTTAATCATTTGTTGATTTCAAGGTTAATACATAATCTCTCCTACTTTGATGAGAAAGCCGGAAAACATGAAAGATAGTATCGAGGGTATAAAAGGAAATGTCCAACAATCTGTAAGCCATAAAGCATAGGTTGTGATTTCAAAAATAACTCTTTGGACTCTTTTCTTATTATTATTATTATTATTTTTACTTCGATAAACCTTATATAAGAAACGCAAAAATTGTATACATATATATATTTTATTATTATTATTATTTTTTAATAAAAAATTAACTAATTTTTATTTTATTTTTATTTATTTACAAAATGAGAAAGGATTTTCTAAAAATGAAAAACAAAATGGTATATACAATGAGATTTTCTGTAAATTAATTATTCCATGTAATGCTTTAAAAAACACACATTAACAGGAGCATTCAAGATCTTACCATCCAAATTTTCAAGCAGAAATGAATTTTTTCCTTCAGGAGATGCTACCTTAAATGGTTGGTACCAAATATGATCGAATTTACCATTTTTTCCTGAATCTTCTTTACGAGCATCCCACCTCAAAACCAGATCTCCGGGGAGAAAATTCATGTCCTTGGCTTTACGATCAAATAATACCTTCATGTCATCCTGGTACTTCTGCAACTTTTCATCCACTACAGCCATGTGCTGCTGAACTTCAATCAGGTGATTTATCCTTCTTGTGAGAGGATTTGGTTCTTCCTTCTCGTCTTGCCATAGTTTCATCACAGGAAGTGCTAAGTTTATGGGCAATACTACATCTATTCCATATACCATTTGAAAGGGAGAAGTATTGATAGAATTGTTTGTGCCTATCCGATTTGCCCATAGAGCATATTTTAAATGCAAATGCCAAAGCCTTTTTATTTTCGCTTAACACTTTCTTGATTATACTGATCAAGCTCTTGTTTGAATATTCTGCCAGATCATTTCCCTACGGGTAGTATGTTGTGGAATGACCCAACACAATATTATATTTCTGGAAAAAGCTAACCATTTCCATAGACTTAAAATCCTGCGCATTGTCTGTGACTATCTTCCTAGGATAGTCGAACCTAGACAAGATGTTTTCTTCTAAGAAGTCTATAACTACTGAATCAGTAGCCTTCCTTGTTGGGATAGCTTCCACCCATTTTGTGAAATAGTCTATAGCAGTCAGGATCCATCTGTGTTGAGCACTTGAATGAGGATTAATCTCACCTATGAAGTATAGTCCCCATTACTGAAAAGGAGCTTATGTCTTGACTGGGACCAATGGAATCATTGGTAGTTTATGTTTTCCTGCAAAGAATTGGCAAGGGATGCAAGATCATACCTTAGCATTAACATATGGGAAAAGTTTAGGCCAGTAATAACCAGCCCTCAGGATTTTATATGCCATAGACCTCCAAGCGTGGTGTCCTCCACAGACTCCTTCATGAAATTGACCTATAACTTCTTATGTTTCTGATTCGACCAGACAGACTAAGAGGAAACCGAGTGGGTCTTTCCAGTATAATCATTTTTCGGAAATACAGTATTTAACTGCCTGCAGCTTTAGAATTCTATCTTTGGATGGAGACAAGTCAGTTGGAAATTTCAATGTCAATAAGTATGTTACTATGTCCTTGTACCAATTCGACGACACAAATTTCTCCTCAATCATGTTTTCGACTATTTGGTCCTCAAGCTCGTTCATGTCTACCCATTCTTCTTCCTCCTAAGAACTGTTTATCCCAAGAGCCCTGAAATTGGATTCAGCTAAAAATTTAGCTAAACCTTGTCCCTTTACCAATTTGGTTGGTTTAACCTCCAAGTCGAACTCTTGAATTTTTGCAAGCCATCTTCCTCTTTTACCATCACTGTCTGCTTGAACCAAAATATATTTTACAGAACTAGTGGGTACATATGCAATCACTTTAGAATGTAAAACACAAGTTATGAAAGCTTTCAATGCTTTTACCATAGAATATGCTTGCTTTTCCATTATATTATATTTGAGTTCAACATCTCAGAGACTTTTGCTGAAGAAGGTTATTGGTTGCTCAAAACCTTCTTTGTTCTTCTGAAGGAGTACAACAACAAGTGTGTGTTCAGAGGAAAATGAAAAAATAAGAAAATCTTTGAGATAATATGGGCTCACTAGTACTGGTGCCTCACTTATAACCTTCTTAATATGGGCAAAGGATTCTTTAGATTCTACTGTCCATTTTACTTCACTCTTTTTTCTGAGCATATCTGTAATCAATTTCACAATTTCAGCGAAGTTAGGAATAAATCTTCTCAAGAAATTTATTTTTCCTAAAAATGATTGAATTTCTTTCACATTCCTAGGAATAGCTATTGTATCTATAGCCTCTACTCTTTTAGAGTCAATCCTGATTCCATTTTGGGATACGATGTGACCCAATAGTTTGCCTTCTTGCATAGTGAAATGAGACTTTTTAGGATTTAAGGATAGACCAAACCTGCAGAATTTTTCAAATGTTTGTTTGAGATGAATCATATGGTCTTCATCTGATTTAGAAAAAATAGTAAAATCATCCAAATAGATGACTAAAAACTTGTCTCATTCGCCAATGAAAGCAATATCCATTGCGCGTTGAAAAGTATCCCCTGCATTCACTAGTCCAAATGACATTTTATCATACATAAACGTGCCCCAAGGAGTGGTAAATGTGATTTTTTCTTTATCAAGATCACTGACGGAAATCTTATTATAACCTGAAAATCCGTCAATCATTGACATTCTATTAGCCCCTACTACTTTTTCAAGAACATGGTCCATTTTAGGTAGAGGATAATTATCTTCGAGAGAATATTTATTAAGATTCCTGAAATCAACACATAGTCTAATTTCCCCATTTTTATTTCTAACTGGGACCAGATTAGCTACCCAATTAGAATATCTTAGGGGTACACTTATCTTAGCGTCAAGAAGTTTTTTGACTTCTCGTTCGATAACAGGTAATAAAATAGGGTTAAATAGTGAGTTTTTGTTTAAAAGGTTTGACACCTGGTTTGAGAGGTATTTTATGTTCGATCACAGAAGTGTCATATGTTTTCAGTTCTTCGTACGACCATGTGAAAACATCTTTATATTTTCTTAACAATTCCGTGTATTTATTTTTGTTTTCTATTGAAAAATATTTGGATAGTTTAACCATTCGGGGGTTTTCTTCAGTTCCTATATTAGAATCATCAACCTCCTCTGGTTGGGGTTGTAAGGTAGTTTTTGAAGGGATATCATCTTGATTAAAAATTCTTTCCAAAGGGATTAGACCCTTGGGAATTTGGTTGTTCTTAAGAACCAGCATTCATTGATTTGCAATTTTATCGTGAAATTCTTTAGAATCCTCCCCTTCTTGCATGATCCAAATAGGATCATTTTGGTTTTCTTGATCGGTATGCGTTTCTGCAAATTCATCTAAAGATTCTAGAAACTTTCGAAGCTGCTCATCATCTTCAAAAACCTGCCAATGTTGTATGTTATTTGGTATTGAAGGACGATGTCTCATTTGTATATGATATTTTAATTTAAAAGCAATTGGGGGTGTGAAAGTTGATGCATCTTTGGCTAAAGCATCAACCTATTGATTCTCGGATCTTGGGACGAAATGAAAATTCACATATGTGAAGAAGTTCTCGATTAAATCCCAGACACAATTCCTATAGGACCGTAATCTAGGATGCTTAGCCTGATACTGTCGATTCACCTATTTTATAATTAACTCTGCATCACCAAAGACTTCGAGTTTCTTAATTTTCATCCTTCTAGCAGCTTCTAATCCTAGCACTAAAGCTTCATACTTGCATACATTGTTTGTACAATCTACATTCCACTAGAGCCTATATGAAAAAGGAATAAAAAATTGATCATCGGGAGCCATAAGAAGTGCTCCTTCCCCGGCTCCAAGGAAAGACGAAGCACCATCAAAATAAATTTTCCTTACACCAGTACTATATACATTTTTCTCTATTTCGTTTTTTTCAATTTTTTCTTCTATACATTTATCGTCTACATCTACTTCAAAATCGTCATCTAAAGATAATATAAAATTTGCAAAATCTTGGTCGGAAATATAAACTGGATGATTGTTGGGATTGTTTGGGTCACCTACAGTAAATGCCAACCTAGTCTCTCTGTAAAGACGAGTGTATTGGCCTCCGAAAACTGGAATTGTAGCATATGTCATATATGTTATCACTCCAAGAAACTCCTTAGGGTTGTAGGCTAAGGATGCTTGGTAACTTAGAAATACTGGTTTTTATGTGTTTGGGACAATGGGGTCTTCAATGATTTGTATAAGAAACAACTAATCACACATCTAAAGATACGGTGCTTTCAGTAAACAATAACCAGATCAAATAATTGAAAGAGAGGATGGAGAATACTATTCTTGATTTGCCAATACAAGTGAAAGTAGGGCCTAATACAAGACAACAAGGAATTCTTTAATTTCAATCCTATGAGTTCAACAAAGAGGTAACAGTCTTTATGAAGTAAAATAAACTGAAATTAAAGTACATATAATGAAAGATGAACAATTCTGGTATTGCAAACGAAAGGAAACTCCACTTTATTTCTGCAAAAAGAGTCTATACAATGGCATGAAATATCTCCCAGTTTGAACCCTTGTTTCATATAAAAAATAGGCATTTATAGCCTCTTACAAACAGTTTTACAGATCCTAAAAACATGGATCTGTATTTAATAAAAAACAATTCAATTCTATCTAAACAACTTGAAAATAAATTCTTAACAACTAAACTTAGAACTCGAACTGTCTTCAATCTCCAAAATTCACCATCTACATCCTTCAGCTCCTGGTATCTACAATGTGGTGAAGAATAGAAGGACACCTGTCTTGACAGTTGGATCTCCGAACGTTCATGGTCAATTTTTGAGGAAATGGTTTTGCATGTGGTTGCAAAAATTCTCTCAAACCTATGATGCTGAGCCCTTTGCATGCGATCTGAGTATCCCTTGATACGCTGGAACTCCTTCAAAACCTGTTTGAAATGAACTATTCTGTCTTTGGATTCAAAAAAATACTTTTCCAGCTTTCAACAGTTAACTCGTTTAATATTTCGTGGGTTAGTTGTTGAAAGTCGCCACTTTCCACAGCTAACGGGTCATAAAATATCACTTTGCGCTGGTGAAATCCATGATTGCGCTCAAAACAAGTTTTTAGCTCCAAAATTTTGATTTCATCAAAACTCAGTGTGTCTTCGATTTTTCACCTTGCATATTAACGATGACTTGAGTGAGTACCTTCAGATCTGGATGAGACTTTTGCTTTTGTTTTTGTTTCAACATTCTTATCTTCCTTTTAAGGCGTTTGGCAAGCCACCATAGGCTATTGTAATATTTGGTGAGTTTTTTCTTTCTTTCCTTCTCTTTAACACTTTCCTTAGCCAATCTCTCAAATGCAGCATTGGTTTTTTCAAAGTTCTCAGACAACTTCTTATACCTTTCTTTGATTACCCGTTCCAAAACCTCTTGTTGAGCGATTACCTCTTTCAGATGCTTGATTTTCTGAGACTTCTTTGACTTGGAGCTTTTTGATGTTTCTCCCTCTTCTGTATGAGTGAAGGTCTCAAAGTTTTGTGCACACTCAGTTGACTGCTCAGGACTCTTGGTGACAAGGCATTGATCTTGCTGGTCTGATTCTGAGTCTGAATAGGGGAAGTTTAATATATTAGTTCCCTTCCTTGTACTCTGCTCTGTAGGACGCTCTATGGTTTGCTCTGTGGTCTTCTCAAATTTTAACCTTCTCTTCAACCTGTGGGGCTTCAGTCCAGAAACTCTATCTTCTGGAGGTCCTGGCAGAGACCTTATTTTTCTTGAGCTGCTTTGAGGAGATGATTGTTTCTTTGAACCCTTCCCCTGTTCATTTGCAAGTTGATTCTGTGTTTCATAACCCTCTCATAATAGAAAATGCTCCCAGATCCTTCCCTGTTGTTTCAATTCCTCCAGGATGATCAATTTTATGAGGCCGAAGTGGCACAGAGTACTTTTCATGCTCAAGGGTTGAGCCCTGATCTTATTACAAACCTTAGTCAAACTTTTATGTAGGAAAAAAGGTAAATTTAGGGGAGTCTTGCCTGTGCAATGGTCCAGGAGTTTGAAGTGATACATCATAAGTTTATCATACCTGCCCTCCGACGTAATGTATAGTTGGATGCCTTTGAACAACTCCTTCCATTCTTCTTCTAGATAAGAAACCAGCATACCTTTTTTCCATGCCTTGTGCTTGTACCCCTCTTTCAAATAAGCTCTGAAATCCAAATTTTTGGGAGCAGTGGTTTTAAACCAGCTCTGACCCGTTCTTGGTAAGCTTGTTGCTGCAGCAATGGTAGATTCATCTACCACAATTTCTATGGACCCAACACGAGCTTTGTTCCCATCAAAAGTATTGGCAAAAGCTTCTGCTGTAGACTGGTGGCAACCAATTTGCAACCTCTCAACGAATTCAATACACCCTACATTTGAAAAATGTCTCTGGACTTCGGGGTGTGTCTGTAAAAAGGACAGGCTATCCAGCTCTCTCCTGAGTAGAGCACCACTGTGTTTCCTCACCATTCCATAACTCGAAGATCCCAACAATTTGTAACCCCTGCAACTACTGGCCGAGTCGAGGTTCTGCGTTGTTGAAAGCACTTCGGGAATCATCTTTGTTTTGAAACATTTGAAACTTTAACAAACCTCTGTGAACGATATTTGATATGGAAACAAGAATCTGATTTGATGTTGTCAGGCCAGCAGTACATCCTCTATACCTACATGACTGAATTCGAACTTTCCATCCCTGATGCCATGATTGTGGAGCATGAGTTTCTGAGCCGGATTCGCATTGCAATCCTATTTTGACGTGCAAAATTGAGTTTCCATCATTACCCACTTTCATCAGTGCATGATTTGGATTTGCCTGACATGGGATGATCATATCATCATTTTCCTTTAGACGTGGATATCACGCACGTGATTCCTGCTTTCTTCAGCCAACGGCCCATGGAAAACGCCCCTTATATTTTCATATTTACCGCTTTCACCAACGCATGGTCCTGTGGAAAACCCTCATTCGTTGTTGAAAGTATCCACTTTCAACAGCGCACGACTTTGTAAAAATTGCTCTGTAGCTATGGAAAGTCTGCACTTTCACCAACGCACGACCCGCGATACTGATTCTTAGATATTTTGAAATTCACCACTTTCAACAGTGCACAGACCTATGAGGGGTGCTCCTTAGCTGCTGAAAGTCGTCACTTTCCACAGCTAACACTCAACTTTTAGACACACGTTAGCTGTTGAAAGTGAATTATGAAAATTTTGAAAAGAAGACTTTTATGGGTCGTATTATTTTCTAAGACAAAAACTAAGACCCAAGTTTTTCGACTATAAAAACTCAAAAATGAATTGAGGAAACTACCGATAGCCATGCTATCCACCACAAAACTCAACCAAAAGGACAGTTTCATTTTGGGAGCTAACATTTGGCTCCAACTAGGATGGGAAGCTCCCTATGAGGTGACCAAGAACCTAGCTAGACTTAGTAGCCTTATTACAACTTGAAACAGAAAATTGAAAAACAGTTTGCTAGTACCATTGGGCATGGAGTTATTTGAATGACAGAAACAAAGAAAATAGAACTGAAAAAATAAATATGTACAAGTAGAAACTGGCTTCAAAAGAAGCCTTATGAGAAATAGATCTTCAGGAAGCGCCCGTTGAAAGGACCACCTGATGCTGGCTCGCCTGAAAGAGTTTGGAGAACAAAGGTATTGTTCTGCTGCACTGTTGTTATGACAAAAGGACCTGTCCAGATAGCCTCAAATTTTCCATGTTTCCCCTTCTCCTGTCTTGCTGCATCCCACTTTAAGACCAAATCCCCCGCTTTGAAGAAATCTGATTTGACTTTCTTGTCGAAAGTTTCTTTGATTCTTTATTGGTGAAATTTTATTTTTTCCAAGAGCTTCTCTCTATCTTGTTGTAGTTCTACCAAATTGTGAATTCTCCTGGTCAAATCATTTGGTTCGGAATCAGTTTATTGTAAGAACTTTGCAACCGGCAATGCAAGTTGAACAGGAAATATGGCCTCAGTACCATATACCAACTTGAAAGGAGATGTACCGATTGATTTCTTACATGTTACCCTGTCAGTCCACAAGGAAAATTTCATTTTGGAATCCCAACCTTTGGCATTTTGTTCAAGCAGCTTCTTTATGATTCTGACTAAAATCTTGTTGGATGACTCAACTAAACCATTCCCTTGCGGATAGTAGGTTGTGGAATGTACCAGCTGAATTCCCGGCTCTTCACATAATTTCACCAAGTGTTTATCTTTGAATGCAACAAAATTATCAGTGACCAATCTCTTAGGACAACCAAATCTGGAAAATATGTTTTCCTGCTGAAAGTTTATGATGACAGTATGATTGGCATTCTGGGTGGGAATAGCCTCAATCCACTTTGTAAAGTAATCGGTGGCAACCAGGATCCACCGATGCTGACCACTAGAAGGTGGATGAATTTCACCTATGAAGTCTAGGCCCCACTGCTGGAAAGGCCCTGTGACCACTATAGTTTTGAGAGGAAGGGAATTCAGTTGTTGTTTACCTTCAAATCTCTGACATTTGTCACATATTTTCACAAAGTCATATACATCTGAAAATAAGGATGGCCAGTAATAACCAGATCTTAAGATTTTGTGTGTTGTGGTTTTCCAATAGTGATGTCCTCCACATTCACTATTATGAAGTTCACACATGACTTTAGCTGCCTCCTCTTGGTTTACACACCTCAATAATAAACCAATGGGATTCTTCCAGAACAACAAGTTATCATTGATACAGAAATTTATAGCTTTGAGCTTCAAAGCCCTTCTTTGAGTTTTTGTTAAATCTGATGGGACTGATAAAGTTTGTTGAAACTGAATAATATGACTGTACCATTTGAAATCAGCTAAATGAGTTGAAACCTGCATTCCCTCACCTTCCTTGTTCTCTGAAGACAGAGCATTTTCTGCATCAATACTCATCAGATTTATGTCATGCAGCTTGCAATTTTCCTCTGCCAGGAGTTTGGCAAGACCCTAGCCTTTCACTAGTTTTGTTGGTTTTATTTCAACATCAAATTCAATTAATCTTTCTATCCACTTACTCCTTTTTCCATCAATGTTAGGTTGGACAAGAACATATTTAACTAAACTGGAGGGAACAAAAGCTATTACCTTTGCCTGAAGAATGTAGACCCTGAAATCTTTTAGTGACTTGACAAGTGCATATGCTTGTTTCTCCAACAACTCATATTTTACCTCTGCATCCCTCAAGACCTTACTAAAGAAGGCAACTGGCTACTCTTGATCATCAACATTCTTTTGCAAGAGTACTGTTGCGATCGTATCACTGGAAGCAAATGAAAAAATGTAAAATACCTTGGAGAAATCGGGGCTGATCAACATAGGGGCTGTTGTGATAGCTTCCTTGATGGCATTGAATGAATGTATGGCTACTTTAGTCCACTTTACCTCAGAGTCTTTCCTCAACATAGCAGTGATATTCTTTGTGAGTTCAACAAAATTCACTATAAATCTTCTGACAAAATTAATAGTCCCAAGGAAATACTGAATGTCTTTCTTTGATCTAGGAAGAGACAGATTTTTAATTGCTTCTACCCTCTTTGGGTCAATCTTAACCCCATCAGCTGAAACAATATGCCCAAGTAATTTCCCTTCCTTAAGTGCAAAATTCAATTTTTTCAGATTAAGAGAGATGCCATACCTTCGACATTTCAGAAATGTCCTTCTTAAGTGCTGCAAATGAAGTTCGTGGCTGCTTGAGAAAACAGTGATATCATCAAGATAAATCAGGAAAAATTTATCTTTCTCTCCAACGAAATCAATGTCCATTTCCCTTTGGAATGTCGCTTCTGCATTCATCAATCCAAAGGGCATCTTCTTGTACATAAACATACCCCATGGAGTGGTAAAAGCAGTTTTTTCTTTGTCTTCCGGATGGACAACAATCTGGTTGTATCCGGAAAACCTATCAATAAAAGACATCACCTTCGATCCTGACACCTTCTGCAGAATATGCTCCATTTTAGGCAGAGGGTAGTTGTCCTTCCTAGAGCACTTGTTCAAATTTCTGAAGTCTACGCAGAGTCTGATCTCCCCATTTTTCTTCCTAACTGGTACAAGATTCACAATCCATTCTGAATACCTGAGAGGAATGATAATGTGGGCATCCAACAGTTTCTTAATTTCTCTTTCCATGGTAGGCAGCAACAAAGGATCGAAGGATCTAAGCTTCTGCCTGAATGGTTTGGTGTCTTTATTCAAGGGAATCTTATGCTGAATCACTTATGTGTCAAAAGTCTTCAAGTCATCATACTGCCAAGAAAAAATGTCTGCAAATTCCTTTAGCAATTCTCCATAATCAGCCCTTTGTTTTTCAATCAAATGGGAGGCCAAGTTGACATGTTTAGGATCTTTCTCACTGGCTACATTATACTGCAAAACATCTGAGTCTTTTTCCCCACTTTGCAATTTGATAGCCACATCGTTGTTATCGAACAACCTTTCTAACGGGACCAAACCTTTAGGAATTTTGTTGGTGGACAACTGAACTATTTCATGTGCTGCAATTTTACTTTTGAATTTTGGCTCATCAACTTCATGGTCATGTTCATTCTCCTGATCAATCTGCAGATCTGCAAACTCATCTATCACTACAAGGAATCTAGTGAGTTCAGCATCGTCTTCAAAAGCCTTCCAAAATTTTACATTATCAGGGAGAGAAGGCCTATATTTAACTTGAATTTCATAAGTTAATTTATGAGGCAGAGGGGGTATGAATGTACAAGAAGACACCGCCAATGAATCATCCAATTCATTCATTGCTCTAGGTACAAATGCAATTTTAAAATCTGCAAAATTTTGAATTGCCTTCAACACTTCGTCTCTGTATGCCTTCAGTCTGACATGCTTGGCTTGAAAGGACTTATTCACCTGCTGAATAATCAAATCTGCATCTCCAAACACCTGCAATTTTTTAATGCCCTTCTCCTTGGCTACGTTCAGCCCCAAAAGTAGTGCTTCATACTCAACAATGTTATTAGTCACTTTGAAATCGAGTTTAAAGGACAAATGAGAAGTTTTCTTAGAGGGAGAAATGAATACCACTTCTGCTCCAGCTGACTCCTTAGTGCAAGCACCGTCAAAGAACATGGTCCAAAGGTCATCTTCTCCTGTTTCTGTGGGCTGAATTGTGATCTGATCTGTGGGCTTTCTGAGCAGCAATGTATCAGGCAGTGAATCATCAATTTGCAAAATACAAGATCCCATGTCTGTGTCAACCGAATAAATAGGATGATTGGATGGATTTTTCTCGTCACTGATTACATATGCCAGCTGGGATTCCCTGTAGAGCCTTCTGTTTACTCCTCCGAAAACAGGAATAGTAGCATAGGAGAGATCCATCTGAAGAGTGCCACCTAATATCTTCATCCATGATCTCGATAGTAGACACCCAAATTTTGGAGGTATGTCGGCCACCACTATATCCATCACCATTGTCTTCATTGATGCTTGGGTCAAGGTCACAGCCAAATCCTTAATCATCCCAAGACATTTGACTTTTCGAGAATCAAAGGAGAAAAGGTCATGATA